>BJBW01010184.1:3495-20675 GCA_004320125.1 Scolopax mira
GGTGTGGTGGGAGGTGTCCCTGCCCAGGACAGGGGGTGGGAGCTGGAAGGAGATGGTCTTCCAGATCCCTTCCAATACCAACCATTCTATGAGCCTATGAAATCACTGTGGCTTTGCCACCACCCAGACCTCAGCCCTCTTGGAGCTAATGCACAGCAAAAGGCACTTCCTGAAGACAGATTAAATAAAGAAAAAAAAAAAAAAGGATTTTATCACTAACCAAACCCAGGACTCATTTCAGATGATCTTCACAGATAGGTACAGGGGAAATACAAAGCAGGCGACCTCAGGAACAACCCACCTCAGCAGAGATCACTCCATTAATCATTTGGGCTGCAACTCAGCATCGCCAAAATTAGAGAGGTTTGAGGTTAACGTTTCAATCTGAGAAGCCATGTCACATTGTGACTAGATACTGTGCTGAAATTCAGCTGCCGGAATTATGGAGGTGGAAGACCTTTATTTAGCCTGATCTTCCATGGTGAAACCTCCTCCAGGTTTCCAGCGAAACCCCTCTCGGAGCGTGTCCGAGTGCTGAGTAACAGACCAGTCCAGCTGACGGCCCTGACCTCCCCCGCGCTGCTCATCCCTGCGGATTTTGGATTCCAAACTATTTTCCTCAGAAAGCAACTTCCTCTGAAAGTTACCGGGAGAGATTTACTTTTAGTTTTCTTGTGGGTTTTGTTGTTTGTTTTGTTGCAGGTTTTTTTTTTTATTTTCTCTTTTAAATACAAATACATTCTACGTCTGTTTGCAGAGAAAACTCTGAAAACTCCTTTTAAGCCTAAACCCGATTTGAAGCACGTTCTGCGCTTGCTGGGGCACCGCTCCTGCCTCTCCTACGGCCGGCCCTGCCCCTCATTTCAGTCATCACTTAGCAACATTTACGAGCAGGAGTTTGTGTGGTGCCGGGGTCACCACACCCACCACCAAATCACACATCCCCACAGCCAACTTTCCAGAAAAAAAATATAAAAAAAAAAAAGAAATTACAAAAGATTTATACTCTTGGCATCTCATTCCTACTACTCAAACATTACAGACGTGGGGTGGAAATTCCCTGGCGGGAGCTTCTGTTTCCATTTGGCCTGTTCTTGAGAAAAGTGGTGAAGAAAGTTGCCACAGCAACTGTAGTGATGCCACCAGGGCTGGCAGGATCCAGCCACATTGTCCATGGGACACTGACCATCCACCATCCCTTGTCACCACTGTCCCATCTTGTTTCTTTGGGGGCCTGGAGCATCTCTCTGATGAGGAAAGGCTGAGGGACTTGGGGCTTTCAGTCTGGAGAAGAGCAGGCTGAGGGGGAATCTGATCAACAGCTATAAAGGGTGGGTGTCAGGAGGATGGGGCCAGTGGTGCTCAATGACAGGATAAGGGGGAACAGGCACAAACTTGAATATAAGAAGTTCCACCTAAACATGAGGGGGTTTTCCCTTTGAGGGTGGCAGAGCCCTGGCAGAGGCTGCCCAGAGAGGTGGTGGAGTCTCCTTCTCTGGAGACATTCAAACCCCACCTGGACAAGTTCCTGTGGGACCTGCTCTGGGTGACCCTGCTCTGGCAGGGGGTTGGAGGAGATGATCTCCAGAGGTCCCTTCCAACCCTGTCATTCTGTGATTCTCTAATTCTTTCCAACGCAAGAACACGGAAAGCCCCCAGAGCCTGCTCCCGGCCACGTAGGGAGGGCAGCTGAGGAGGAGGAGGATGACTCAGGGCTGGGGACACTTCCAGGTCAGCCTGGCCATGGAGGGGAACCAGTCCTGCGGGGGAAGCGTGATGGGGAAGCGGAGGAAGCTGGCACAGGAGGAGGTCAGCAACGGGTCAGACGGGCACTTCTGAGCTCGCTTTCAGATGAAATTTGGAAGCGAATGCTCATTCTGTGGCGTGGGTCGATATATATGTACATCTGGATGCCCCCTTCCCCCAACATCCAGAATATAGGGTTTTTTTTCTTTACTTTTATTGCCAGTGCTACCGCTCAATTGTCATATTTTATCTCCACAGACAGCTTCTGTATCAAATTTTGCCAGTAAAGTGCGCTAGGACTTTTTAGTATGAAAAGCACCGTGTAGAGACTCTCTACAGTGTTTAAAACCCTCTCTCTCAGTGCCATTAAAATTACCTGGAAATAATGTAATCTCGTCCATTCTGGAGACTCAGCATGAAGCAGGATTTAATCTTTAGCTGTCATTGGTCAAGTACATTCTCGTAGTCCTCCAAGATGTCTTAGCAACTGCCCTAGCCCGAACGCAACGCCGCAATCTCTGCTGTGAGGCTGATGATTGATTGATTTTTTTTCACTGCTTGGATACAGAGAAGGAAAGAAGTGAAACAGCAAAATGAATGGAAGTGAAACCACTCGTTATGCCAAAAGGGCAGCTTCTTTAGGAGAACCCACACTACCCGCCGCGTAGCACAAAATGAGATTTCTGCAGCCCGGATGGCAATGCCTCCCCCGTTAAATGTCAGATTATGGCCTGCAACGCCCAGAAAACCCAGGGCAGCACAAATCCTGTGCTGTTCCCTGCCTCCCTTCCCCAAGGCAAAGAATTAGGAACAGCGAAAACAAAATCATGGGACTGAAATAATACGAATTTCAAAAAAAAAAAAGAGCAATCACAAGACCGGTGGTTTGGAGCCGGGCAGGGCAGGGAGGGTGCCAGGGCATCGCTCCGGCTCTCGCCCCCTTGGAACGCCACGTGGGACCTCTCCTGCTGGGATTCCTCCTTCCTGTCTCTCTTCTACCAGCTTCTCGAGTCTTCCCTTGAAAAGGCGGCACAGAAGAGCTAATTTGACTTACTAAATTTTACCTTTTTTCTCCCCCAAATAAAAGAGAGCACAGAGGAACCAATTTGATTTAATGAATTTTACTTTTTTTTTTTTTGCCCTATAAGAAGTATCCTTTTTTTTTTTCCTTTCCCTATGAAATGTTAAAAACCTATACATTTTGTGGATGGAAGCTCCCTGTGTATGTCTTCAGCTGAAGAGGGCTGTGACTCCCCACCTGCCTGAAGCAAGCAGGGGAGCGAGCAAGCTGACTCGACTCCCATTTCCCAGGAGATGGCTCAGCCAGATTTAGGGAAAAAACTGAGTAGGTTCCCGTGCCAGGCCCCGTGGCAGATGCCAGGGGAAAGGCAGGGATCACGCCAGAGTGCTCAAAGAGGGCTGGGTGCCAAGCCAGGCAGCAGGAGAGGTGGTAGTGGGCAGCACCCACAGACCTGGGGCTCCTCTCCCCAGGGACCACCAGCCACGCAGGGTCTGCCACCAGATACGTAATCCCTGGTCTGCAGGGGGAAGAGAGAAGTACTGACCATGCCTACGGAAGTCCCACCTCACCCTGGTGACTGTGCAGGGCAGCTTTCCTCCCACCCTGTGGCCTCATACGTCAGAGGAGAAGCTTGGTCAGATGTTTGGTCAGAAGCGTTGTCCACTTCCCGCTGTGGCTGGAGTGAGGGAAAGCCCCAGAAGGGGAAGGGATGGGGCGAGACCTCATGTCCAAACACGCCTCGCCAGGAGAAAGATGCTCCATGGCCTCTCCTGCACAGTCTGACCCACATGGGTGTCACACGCTGGCACGGGGGCATGATGAGGTGGCTCCCCGTGGGTACCTAAAGCAGGACAGATGGCAAGTGATGGGATTCTAGGACTCTGTGATTCCAATTTCTGCATTAGGAAAGATGCTCGGGCAACCTTCAGAAGAGAGATTTAATTTTCATTACCTCAAGCACCAGGTAAAGCACCATGCAAGTGCCCTCTTGCTTGGGATGCATATGGAGACCAGCCATTCTGATCTGCTCCATCTTCCTCCATTACCCCATCCTGGGCAAATCAGTCCTAACAGCCATTTTCAAAAGCTTCAGTCAAGGAACACTAAATGTTCCTTGGCTCCAACACAGCAGAGTTCATCGCTAGTAAACTAATCTGGTAAATCCATCAAGCAGTTATTCACTCAACGAGAAGAGCACAAGAACCCCAAACCACACTGCGTTTGCAGCAGGAGGCAACCTGCACGTTCCCGGAGCTCCTCGGTGTTCGGAGGTGTCGGAACTGTCAACTAATATTGGCAAATCAACCCTTGCAATCACCCAGAACGCCTGACTCCTGGTCTTGTGCCTTGATCACAAGATGATCTCTCCCTCTGCAAGAGCACGGAGAGTGCGGGATGAAACATCACTTCTGTTGCCCAACACCTCCCCCACGGACATGTTCCACTTAGACCTTGGTATACATGGAGGAGAGCCAAGAAACCAATGTAATAACAAAAGCAGTTCCAGGGCAGCCTTTTCTATAGGCTCTGATCAGAAGATCTGGGCCCTCGTGGCTTTTCTTTTTTTTTCACTCCCATCTTGGCTAATCCCCAATTTTTACAGCACAGATTTAGGGCTGAGGTGAACCTCGAGCAGGCAGGTCTGCACTGTGAGAAACACCCTCTTTGGCCATGGGAAGTCTTGTTTCTCAGAGGGAAAACCCAAAGATAACACCCTGGAAACTAATCACAACTTTCTGTATTCTTTCTTTTTCTTCTTATGAGGTCAGCGAGGTCACAAGATTCTTGAAAATAATAAAAAAAAATAAAAAAATGCAACACCCTCAATTAATTTATACGGAAAATGGCTCCAGCCTGCAGTAAGGATTCGGTATGAGGATGGGTTTTGCTCAATGGAACATCTTCATGCACTGAAAACCCCATGGCTGGGGTTTTCATACACAGTTTCAGACACTGAAAACCCCTTTCTTCCACAGGAGATCCCTTCTCCTGATCCTGATCCCACTCGGAGCCTTTCCCCTGGCTGCAGCGAGACTTGGATCAGACCAGCTACACAGAGCTGCGGCCGGATGCTCCTCCTAACTCCCACAGACCAGGCAGCCCCGGGTCCTTAGGGGTAATTAGGCACTTAACATGGGTCAAATTAATGAGAATTAGGTGCCTGTGCAGCCTGGGGGCTGAGCTCTCCCCCTGTGCTGGGCAGTGGTCTGCTGGACCAGAAAAGCTGGGATCTCTGGGTATTGCAGACAGACGTGCTCCTCATTTAGTTTTCATTTCTAAAATGCCCCAACACAAAATAAAGCTCTCTAGAGGCCGAAGCAAAGCCTTGCTTTGATCACTGCCACTGATGCTCCGGGCCGGGTGCTTGCTTTGCCCGTATTTACGTGCTTGGGGAGCATTCCCTGTCCTGCAGAGCTCCCTTCATGCAGCGTTAGTATTTCTCCACACTCTCTCTCTCTCTCATTAGTCAAGCGACTTTTTCTTCCTGTAATCAATAATGACCCTCTGCAGAACTAGCTAATTTGAAAAAAAAAAAATTGTTTTATTGATCACATTTTAACTGATCTAAACTGAACTGTCTTTCCTTAGGAGACAGACAATGTGGCTTCTCATTACCCTCCTCTCTCCCCCTTGGCTTGACCCGTTTCCTTTCCTTTTTTTTTTTTGTCCCCTCCTGCCAATTGAATCAAATCCTGCAGCTAACCTTTAAGGGTTCCTCAGTCTTTATTTTGTTCCTATTAACCTTCTGTTTCTCTGGATAATTCTGCAGCCAAGAGTAGGTGTGACTCCCACGTTACAAGTCTAGCTGTGCTGTTGACTCATGTGCTGCGCTCGCAAAGCCAGCTCCTTTAATGGGGAGGCTTATGCAACGTAGCGAGGTCTCCCAGAGCATATGCTCTTACTCGAGTTGTGAGATTTCTGCTTGTTCCCTCTGCTAAATGAGACTGAGCGCTGGTGGGCCGCACAGAAGGTGCACGCTATTCCATGAGCCCTTACTATGCCCTGAATAAGCGCACGAATCCCCGGGCCCCCGCACAGCCCCTATGAAAGATGCTTTGGGCAGATTCCCCACTCCCTCCCCCCCACCTTCTCCAGACCCCCCAAAAATCAAATATCTGCACGGAGATGGCTGCTTGGCTGTGGATGGGGGGATGCTGCAGGCTCCCGCAGCTCAGGGACTCGCACAGCGAGGAACCCTGCCTTTTTAAAAGGCCACTTTATGGTATAGAGAGATTATATAAAGTGAACTCAACAGATGGTCAGATTTGGCCTGCCATGTTGGAGGGCTCTCACACAGATTTCTTTTTTTTTTTTTTAGTAGGGAAACTAGCAAGACATGTGGTGAAAAACACCCTATAGCTTTTAACTAATGTCTTTGAGCTCCAGCCATCTGTTACCGTGAACTTCAAGTGAGAAGCAGTCACCATTTTGAAGGCAGACACTTTAAAAAAAAAAAAAAAGAAGAGAGAGAATGTAGCCCTCAATTCCTTGGACAGAAACCTGCTCTGATGCCAGCCTGAAAGGCCAACTGCAAACCTCTCTGGGTAAGATCCCATCTTCCCTGCTGGGCTGGGTAAAAGCTGGGTTAAAGGGGTTGCAGGAGGGGGAACGAGCTGGGGGGGATGCAGGGAGCACTGATGTCCCCGAGGGGGGACTGCAGGACCCCCATCAGGCAGGAGACACTGGCATCCTTGGGACAGAGGGAGCCTGGACCGCGCAGGTCAGAGCGGCCGCTGCTATTTCCTGCGGGGCTCGTTGCCACCCGGCCCATAAACACGCAAGATTCATAAAATACTAAAATAAAACCTCCTTTAAAACCTTGCTATGGAAAAAGAAAAAAAAAAAAAAAAAAGTCATCTCCTGCAGCCCAGCCCGACATACGGCCCCGCTCCATCCCTCAGCCAGCTTTTCCCACGGCGGGCTTGGAAAAATCCAAGGGTTGGAGGCTTTGGGAGGCATCACCCCCGGCCCGACGCTGGAAGTTCTGCGGAAAAGCCGGCTGAAACATTAACCTGGGGCTCGCTGCGAGGCTCCCTCCCTCCCGGTGGCACCTTTCCCAAAAGGAGATTAAACCCAGCAGCTGCTGATATGGAAACGGAGTGTTTGAACTGCAGCGCACTCACATATGCTAATGGCGCCCAGCCACCGGCTCCTGCAAACGTGATGCAGGAAATGACTAAACATTTAGTGCTTGTTATTTAGCAGTATTCCTGGAGACACGTAGGTGGTGTGGACAGCACGGTATGTGCATTAAAGTGCAATTTAGGTCAATGATTCTTTGAAAGGACCATTCTTTCTCCCTCTCCCCTCCTCTTCCTCCCTGCAGGGGCATTTGCTATTCCAAGATGAACTTTTCCAGCTATCTTTTCCAAACGGTTCCCATCAACTCAAAATAAAATTTAAAAAAGGGGGAAAGACAGTAGGAATCATGCCCTGTTTTAATAGTGAAGTATCTCTGCAAAACTTTCGCTCATGCTATCGATTTGTAATGCTTAGAAAAAAAAGAACTGAAAAGCAGCTTTACATGGAAGAGCACGTGTTTAGATGATAATAATAATAACAACAGCAATAATATTTAATGAGGTGTCCGAGTCTAACTTTTTTAAACAGGTGAACTGACAGCCCAAAATGAAAACCAGTCCCAGGAAGACCAGCCAAAAATAAGCTCTGGAAAGGAGCGAGCACAGCTTCAGCTCCCACTCAGCGTGCCAGGGCTGCTGCCCTCCCGCTCCACGGACCCTCCGGTGCCCAGCAGCTCCTGAAGCCCTTCCAAGAACATGAGGTGGTGGCTCCAGCACCACCCCAGCACCCAGGGACCTCATCAGGAGACGCAAGTACTCCCTGAAAGCTGCTAAAAAAGCTTTCCAAATTATTCACGGCATAAATCTATCATTATGCAATCTAACATAGATGCATTATTGTAAGGAAAATTAGTATATTCACTGCAGCCAAGGGAGCTGAAGGCTCCTCACCCTCCTGGGAGACACAAGAGCCAGGGGACATAAGGCTGAGGTGGAAAAGCATTGCATCTCTGAGCACGGGAATTCACCTGTGGTGGGAAAAGAACCACAAAACCCCCCGGTTTGTCCCCAATCCTCAGGGACTCTGACACTGTTTTTCAGTCAGAGTCAGAGAAACGCCAAACTGGAATTGGTGGCAAGTCTCCAGTGGGGCTGGGGGATGGATTCTGGGTTTGCCAGAAGGATGGGCCTCCAACACGGGTCTTGTGAAAGAAAAGGTCTCTTTGTTAAAGAAAGAAAATCAAAATAAATTATTGATGGTGATGCAGAACACCAACAGTGAGAAATTCAGAAGACCCTTTTTAAAGAGGAACTTTGATCTTCTCAGGCCACCTACTTTTTTTCCACCCAAGGACGAGCTAAACAAAATCCCAAGAAAAGCTCATTTGTATCCACTTAATTATTTAATTGATAGCAATGCTTTCAAATCTCCTCCTCACCCTGGCTCAAGAAAAGCCTGGTGTCCCTCACGCTACCTGTGACATCCAGGGGACTGCAAAGCACTTCAGGGGGAGCTGCTACAGGAGCTGAGGTTAAGTTAAATTTAATGTAAAAGGCTTTAAATTAAATACACGTGGCCAGTGACAGATCAAGGGGAAACAAGAGCTACAACGCTTGCTGAAGCTCACTAGTGCCTTCAAGAACAAAAGCTGGTTTTGGGGAGGGCGAGCAAACCACCGGGATGACCAGGTTATTCCAATGTCCTTCCAAGAGCTTCCCAGGTCCTGTGATTGCCAACTGCGTAGAGAGCAGGGACAGGAGCTCGGCAGATCATCTTCTCCCCAGGACATCACCTCCAGCAGCCTCCTGCCCCAGGCATGAACCCATCCCCTCCTGACCCAGTAGATCCCAACACCAGTTGAGTCATCCTGACATTTAACGGCACAGACCGGCCAGCTACTGCTAACGATGGCTGAACCAGGAGAGGGATCACAACAAAATTTTTTGTCCAAATAATTGTTAAAAGCTTCTTACTTTCTTTTGCAAGTCCCTTCTTCAAGTGTTTCACACGTGCATGTGATGTGAGGAAATAGCCACAGATGACTCTGAGGTGCTATTAATGGTCACCAGGCAGCGCTTGTCTATCAGATAAGGTTTTCTGAGAAGAATTGTTCAAATCATTGGGAAATCTCAGATGAACTTGAGATGTGTCTCTTACATCAGCTGGGATATACGTCCCTTTGGTCAGGTTGCCAGGATGGGTCAGACCCATGGGAAAGGGATCATGCTTTTGCCTGAACCAGAGTTTTAATAAAACTTCCTCATGGCAGCAGGCTGCGGGGATACACCGGGTGTGAATCTCACGGGAGAGTCAAGAAGCACGAAAACCCAAGGTAAAATGCAAAAGGGCTCAAAATAACCCCTTTGATTATGCAAAACACCACGCATTACTGTTTGTAGTTTTCTCACATCTATCCTTTTCCTCCCTACCTTCCCCTTGCTTCCTGGTTTTGGTTTGTTTCCAACTCCTATCGCTCGTTGGAGGTTGGGACCAGACAGTGGCACCACCAACCTCTCAACAGCAAGCCTCCCCTTGGCCAATTTTCCAGCATTAGGTGCCTTTCAAGGCCATTTGTTCTTAGGAAGAAAGCCTTTTCCTTTTTTCTTTTCCCCCTAAGGGAACAGATATAGCAATGCTTTTGGGACTGCTGCCAGGGAAAGAGTGTCCCTATTGCTCCTTCATTACCATGACAGCTATTGGGACCTTTGCTGGGTGGCTCACTGTCTTGGCTGCGGTTCCCCAGACTGAACAATCTTTCCAAATGCAGGGAATTCCCTTCGGATAAAGGGAGAGGGACAGTCAGAGGAAAGCTTTTGACTGCCATTCCTCAAATGTATTGCTTCATGCCCTTCCAGGCAGCTGCAAACACCACTGAAGTCAAACCGGCACCTCCCGACAGACTCTGCCGGGCTTCGGATCAGCCCGGGATACAAAGGTCAACTGAGCCTCTGGTCACGCCAGATTCACAAGAGCAGATGTGGAAATCACTATGTGCCTACATCAAAATATAGGAGATCTTCACTTTTTTTCCTCTTAACCCACTTAAGGGCCTTACACAGTGGAAAAACGCAATACTGGAGGGGAAAAAAAGACAAAACAAAAACGTGCAAATACCGAGTATCATTAAAATACAAGTAGCTCATACAAATGCGGTTAGGAAAGAGAGATCCTGCATTCCTACTCCTCTTAGTGAGGGGAGAAGCTATTAGTGATCACTACAGAGTTCCTCCTCCTCTCAGTTTCTGGATGAGAGGAGCAGAAGTGCTCTCTCATCTGCTCCATCACCACCCCGACTTTCCCCGAATCCCTGCTCAGTATCTTGCCCTCTCACTGCCATAGAACTTGTCGCTCCAGACACTCTCCCTGGAGCATTTATTACTCAGAGACCTAATTACTTAGTGCTCCCTCAATCAGTCACAAATAGAAGACATCTACAAGTCTAGCTTCTCTGAGACCCTAGAGCACAAAGAATGCTTTTTCCCAGGACTCTGCTTCTTAATGTTTATGCCACGTAGCCATCTCACATCCTTGTTTTAACCAAGGATGACTTTATATTAACAGTAATGTTGTCCTTTTGTCCTGCATCATAAGGATTAAGCTTGGGTTCGTGAGCAGGGAAGGGGTGGTGGGGAGCTCGTGCTTCCCAACAGCTATGTTTGACCACATTACTAACAGGCATCCTACGTTTCCCATACCCTGTTCCAACGTTTCACGCACAGATCCTTGCTTTTCTCTAAAGAAAACATAACATGGGTGGGATTTGTTTACTCTGGGTGGAAGTAAGTATTGAAGCCAAGCCGGGAACCGCAAGTGTTAGAAACTGGCAGAAAGGGCAACAGCTGTTATGATGCAAAAAGTACATATTTGCTTGAGGACTCTGGCTAGAAAGCCATTAGAGAAATCCAGACTGATTCATGCCCTGCACCCTCACCAGATAACTTCCGATAGAGTGCTGCCAACTTTTCTACAGAAGCCTGGACCCAGACGACGCGCCGGCTCCCTCCTGGCCAGCACGCAAGCCATCAACACGGGGCACTTCCCAGAGCATGGCACTGGGACCGCCCCAGTTCCTCCTGTGCAAATTAACCACGTACTGCTGGGCTGCTTTGAAGAGAAATTTCCTTTAGATTGAGCGCTCTTTAATCAAAGTACAGCAGTCAAGCAAGATATTAAACTCATGGTTTAGCTGAAGCATCCTCAACACCTGAGCGAGCAAGCAGGGCCAGACAGTCCTTGTTCCCCACGGTGCCTGGGGAGCCCCAGGGAACGGGGTGAAAACAGGCAGGAACGCTCAAGGCTCCAACAATTGCACATCCAAATCCACCCAGCAACAGTCCCGTGGCAGGGCCGGGAGAGAAGTGCCCACAGACCTCCACAACTGTATTGCAAGAGGCTGTAAAACCATCCGAGCCTTATCTCTGTCGCTTGATGCAGAGCAAAGCTCCTCGTTCTAGGGACAAAAATCAGGGAAGTGGGAGAAGTTGCTCTTCAAGATCTGAAGACTTTGAAACGTGGGCTTGAAGGAGACTCCACAAGTTATTTTACAATCTTCAAGCACACTGCTCCCTCAGCAAGAGCCTCCTATTAATCCTTCAGAGGATTAGAAAAAGATGGAGAAACACTTCTATGAGGTTTTTATTTTTTGAAGCTTCCAATTCAGATTTCTGTGTTTTGCATGTGACATTAAATGAACATAAGATACTGCCTGAAGAAGCTTTTCACTGTCACATAAACATGGTTATCCAAAACAAGAAAGGTGAAATCATTTCCCCTAAAAACTCTGTAAATATGAAAATTATCATCAACTGTTGGGGTAGCTCAAATTTCCCAAGATACCCAATTGTGATCTCAAATCTCAGTGAAAGGGATTGGGTTTTTTCCCCCTACTAGCCATATACTCCAGTGTTTCATTGCTGGCAGCAACATTTTTGGATGCTTCTCCTAATTATATCTCAGAATTGAGCTCCAGCCCTAGATATATCAGTATCAATCAGCCATGCTCTTCCTCCACATCCAAATGACCTGACTTGTGCCTGCAAGCCCGGAGAAGACACAAATCCTCAAGTGAAAAAAGCCAGTCAATCAGGTTTTAGGATTTTGTGCCAGGGGACACCATTGCAGATCACGGCCACCACGGTGAGACCTCATCTCCTGGGTAGATAAGCACCTTCACAGAGGTGAACAGCAAACTGGTTACTGTCAAAGGGAAAAACAAATGGGCTGCTCTGTAGAAAAACAGCAGCAACCCTCCAAGAATGCTCTGAGAGCAAATACAAGCCCTACCTTCCCAGAAATGAGGAGTTGTTGCGAATATTTGTTATGAGCAAAACCTGCTGCAGGGTGACTTGCTTTGCTCTGATGACACAGGAGGGATTCAGGAGGCTCCACGCAGAGCAGCAGAGTGAGCAAAGACCACACTGGGGCCAGAGATGGATTTTATCCCTGTGCTGTACTCCCAAGATGTCCTCATTCCCTTCAGGACACAAATAGATTTGGGGGGAATTGGCTGATTTTTTGGGGGGGTGTGGTAGCCTATTTCCCCCCCTGCAGTGCTTATAACAGGACCTCTACTCACATAAAGCCACAAACTCACTTACCCAGCCAGGAGCTAACGTCTGAGCATGTTGCTCAACCAGACCACAGGCAACAAAGCCATCAGCTGACAATCCCCCAAACCCTCAGAGCGGGATGGGAGAGGGCCAAACACCAACCCCAGCAGCAGATTAACCGCTTGGCAACTGCTCTGCTTTCCCCATCTGATGGGGTTTGCCCATACAGCTCACACAGCTCCATGTGTAGAACCACCTCAACCCTGCGAGACAGCCCTAGCACTGATGGATAAGGACCCCGAGTCCATATGGACACTCTGCTTGTGTCCATAGTTTCAAGCGTCACCACAGCAGAGCTGCCTCAGTCCTCCTCCAGTGAGTGGTGAGGTCCTGCTCCCCACAGTTACCTGCATCCCCCCGGCTCGATGCTGGCTAACTGCAAAAAAAGCAAATTTTTGCAGAAACCAAATGCGTGTCATGGGCCCGTGAATGTGTCACAGGCACATTCCCACCAAACCTTGTCCCCTTTGGGTTGCACCCTACAGAATTTGGATGAATCGCATTAAGGCGCTCAATGCATAATACTGAAATGCAAGAATTTCCCCGCTTTTGCCTCCCTCCTCCTTTTCAGTCTTGCATTTCCCACCCCACCCCCGTGCATTACCTTCAAACTCCTTCCCTTGGTCTGCAATTACAGCACAGAAACCACCCCCAGCAATGCAATGATTTCTCTGGGCTCTCCAGCTTGAGAAGTTTACTGCCCACACGGGATTTATTCTGCCTTTAGATAATGGCCCAGTTAGAAAACTCGGAGAGTGGGATCCAGACATGGGATACGCACGGATCACAGCAAGACCAGGCAGAAGCCCCTGGGAGCTCTCAAATCTGAAACCAGTGCAGCATCAGGCCACGTTGCTTCCCCATCATTCACAAAGAAAAAGGGGGAGCCTTTGTAAACCAGTCCACAGGCAATCACATCTAACTCACAGGCTTTATGAGTGCTGACCCTCCTGCTCCTCCACTCCCCATTCCTTCTACCAGGGCAAACCATGTCCAGATGCTGAAAGAAGCATCAAGGCCACTTCTCTTAGTTTTATACAAACAGAAAATCTCCTGTAGAACTCTCTGGCTGTCTGAGCTTCATGGAGCAGCACAACCAACACAAAAGAACACAGAATACGGCCCACAGTGATTGTGAAAATCAGACATGAAGGAGAGAGCCTCCACCAAGCCTCCCTACTCCACGTTCAGGTGGTAGCCAGGCAGGCACAGCCCAGGAGAGGCTTCTCCTCTGGCCACCAAAAAGCATTAAAGAAATGTGAAAACCAAGCACCTGGCTCCCAACATGTGGGTACAATTTCTGCTCCCATCTCCAAGCCCCATGACTTACTTTTATGCCATTCAGAAATCTTCTCTCAGCTCCAAACCAAAAGAGATTATTAGAGGGAGCAATACCTCTCAGGGCAGAATGCAAATTTAAAACACTTGTCCCAAATAACAGGAGGTAGTAATTAGGCTCTAGTGCCTCCAAAGCAGCATCCCTGGGCTACACCCTTTCCTGTGCTGCTGCGAGGATGTAGGACAGGTACCATGGACATGCAGTTACAACGCAGGCTACAGGAGCCTGCCTTTCTCTGTCTGCTTCATAAATCAGCTCCTCTCTTTTCATTTTCCCCCTTTGCTCTGTCCTCATCTCTAGGAGCTTTGTTCCCTCCACATTTAAACTTTTCTCCTTTTTTCCTGTTGCTTATCCTGGTCCCACTTTTTAGACAAAAAACTCTAAGGTGCCTCTTTCCTTAATTAGTTCTTCTCTCCCTCTTAGTCCTTCCTCCCTTCTATTATCATCTCCCCTTTCTCACAGTTAACCAGTGTCTCCTTCCTCTTCCCTGGGGTTTCCTGCAAGGCCATTTGCATCCTTTCTCAATCACACCAAACAGGTGATTGCAATTTAGCAGCAACCAGGGACACACCTCAGACATCCCCATGGCATCAAAGCCTCCTGCCGCTTCTGTTCACAAAAACCTCTCCCAACTCTTGCTCTGCAAAGCAGAAGCTCAGAGGTCCCCGTTGAGCTCGCAAGGACAGCTCGCAAGGAAGCGATGGGGTGTATGAGGCGCTGCCACCATCCCCGGCCACCGAGCCGTTCCCAAAGTTACCCTTCTCCTCTGCTCTTGGTGGCACGTGCCTGGCCCATTCTGACCATGCCAACGCTACGTTCTCCATCAACTCAGACCAGGGAAGAGTCAGCCCTCCTGCTCTTGTGATGCAAAAAATAAAGTGAAGTGAATGATGGTGATGTTCCCGGTCCCCGTGTGGCTGCAGGGTGAGGGCTGAGCTTAAAGCAGCTGCAAGGACAGAAAGTCCGAGGCAAAATAACCGGGGCACAAGCACCGTGCCCTGCCAGTGCCCTCGGGGAGGAGCAGGCAGTTTAAGAAGACAAGTCTTTATGTGGCTTTAGAGAGTAGATGTGTTCGTTATAATCCAATTACAATTCCTTACAAATACGCTGTAAAGTTAGCTCTGCAATCAATGAATGGTCACGGATCTCCCTAAGCTCAGGATTTATATTTAAGAAACTCTATCATTATGGTAAACCTACAGAGAGCGTGTCCAACGGGCTCAACGGGGACAGCAAACGCCCTGGGTTAGCGCTTCCACAAGGGAGCCTCCGGTTCACTCTGCTCATCCCAAATGCCATTTGAAAGATGGGCCTGAACTCAAATCCCAGGTAAAATAAATCAGCCTAGAAACAGATGTTTTCAAAAAGGCAGATGGAAGGCAAGCAAGTACGGTTTTACATATCACTTTTTCACTCTCAAATGGTTTAAGTTAGACTTCGTAAGGAAAAACCCATCTCCAAACCCCACAAATGACTCTCAGCCAAAGGTTCACACGCTGAGGAAGCAGCAGGGAAGCAGCCCTGTACCAATTACATCCCAATTACACCAACCAAAGCTTCAGAACTTGCTCTTCAGGCCAGCCAGAAAATTTATTAGAGTGATCTACCAGCTGCTAGATATTTTTTAAGTTTTATAATTCATCTGGAAGTTTACTCTCTCTCTGACTTTTGAGACGCTAGTCTGCACTTTGAATCCTTTCAATCAACCTGACACTGCCAAAACCACCACTGACCCACGTCCCTCAGCACCACGTCTGTCTGCCTTTCAGATACCTCCAGGGATGGTGATTCCATCACTGCCCTGGGCAGCCTCTTCCAAGGCTTGATAACCCTTTTGATGAAGAATTTTTTCCTAATAAACATCCTAGATCTCCTCTGGTGCAGCTTGAGAACATTTCCTCCTGTTCTATCACCTGTTCCTTGGGAGAAGAGACCGACCCCCCTGACTCCCTTTTAGGGAGTTGGAGAGAGTGAGAAGGTCTCCCCTCAGCCTCCTTTTCTCCAGGCTGAAGACCCCCACCTCCCCCAGCCTCTCTTCACAAGATTTGTGCTCCAGACCCCTCACCAGCTCCATTGCCCTTCTCTGGACAAAGGCATCAGCCCCGGTGATGCCTCCACTCCAGCCCCATGTGCTGCAGACACTGACATTTCCCAAGAGGGGATTCACGGGTGATTGATGGGGGAAGAAGGGCTGGTCTGCACCCCGAGCACGGAAAGGGGGGTGCATGGGGCACGGGGCAGCACTCTGGTCTAAGCTGTGGCTGCAGAAAGGGTTTTAAGAGAGGCTCGTTGCCACAGTCACCGGTGCATCCCTACTCTGGGGAACGGCAACCTCCTCCTGCCTGGACCAGGGCTGATTTCCCATCCTTCCAGCCCAGCATCCCTGCCCAAAGCTGCGGCAACTGCTGTAACAGCTACTCCCGTGGGGCTTCCCGATGTCCAGCCTCCATTCCTCCTCGGGGCACCCTGCCTGGCACCAACTGGCAAATAAGGTGAGCAAAGGACCGCGTTTCCCCTGCCTCCAAAAGCACCAGAACAAACCAGCAGTGCCCGGGCGCAGCGCAGACATCCCCGGCAGGAAACAAAAGCGCAGAGAACTCGCTCTATTTTAATCCCGTCAAGGGGCTTCTTGGAAGCGCGGCAGCGGAGCCCGGCTGTGCAGAGTTAAGAATGAAACCCTATTTTTAGCCCCGTCCCCGGTGAGGTAAGTGAGCGTGAGTCAGACCCCGGCGTGGGACGTTGCATAAGACGGGGCCCTCTGCCGCAGCTCCGGGGGTGCGAGGAGGATGGAGGGAGCCTTCCCTCCCCGCTTCCTGGCATTGTCATCTCAAGACAGACCCTTCACAGTATTTAAACGCAAGGTTCTTTTCTTCCTTTCCCCCTGCTTTTCTTTTGCTCCCTCTCTCTCCCCCCTCCCCCTCCCCCCCCGAAAAATTTAATTAGAAACAGCAGTAGGCTGGTTATGTAATGTGATTAATTGCAGCATTAGAGTGAAAAAATATAGGGCATACAGGTCTTAAAGATTCACATGCAAAGTCATGTGTGGGAGTGAGAGAGACAAGGGTGAAATGCAAGACTTATCTGTTTGATTAGGTACTTCTCACGGGGCAGTGATTTATTCCCTGAGCAATTTAACCAGAGTAATCTGCAGAGAGCTAAAGTAAAAAGAAGGGGAGGGGGAAGAAGAGCAAATAAACATCCAGAAGACAAAGGAACGAATCTGCTTTCGCAGCATCTCGAAAGGTTAGCTCTGTGCCTCGCCAGGAGGATGCGTTCCCCCCGGCAGCAGCCCTGCCCCGCACCAGCACTCCCTCACACCCCTCACACCCGCGGAAACCAGCTCTTCCATTGACTCATGATTAATGAGCTGCAGACACATGCTGCACGGCACAACCCAACTCACTTTCACTATGCTGGAACTTTACCCCAGGGAGTAGCTGAA
>BJBW01010184.1:20717-43177 GCA_004320125.1 Scolopax mira
ATATATTCCCCCCACACACACCTTTTGTAAACCTCTGGCCAGGGAAGCCCTGAAGCCTGGGCTGGTGTTCCCCTCCAAACACCCAGCACCAAGGCAGGCAGCTCAGTAAATGGTGTCCTCTCCCCAGCTGTTGATTAAATTCATCCTAGTTCAATAACGGCGACAAGTCACCGGTGTATTTGATTGCTCAAGTGTCCTATATGTCCATGGGCTACGTGAAGGTGCGTCTCCAATGCAAAAGGAGGGAGCAGGCTCACTGCAGAACCCAGCCCGGCGAGGCCCAGACTTGACGTATTTTAGCAGTGCAGTTAGTTTTTCAGAGTGAAAGAAACCGTTGTTAATATTCATGGCAGGGAAGATGAAAAGGCACCAGGGAAGGGAGCTCGTGGCAGGGTACCAAGGATGTCTCAGCAGGTTTTATCCTCTGCTCTCACTGGGGAGAGGAAGGTTCACAGCCCAAGAATGGCTGTTCTTAGATTATAGATTATTCTCCAGGACCGTCTTGACACCAGCTACCCCTAAAGTCAAATCTAACCTCCGGTGAATGAGGAAGTATTAATTTAAGGCAGACTGTGTAAGTGCCTGAGCTCCCTCTCAAGTGAAGGCTCTTCACGTGGTGAGCCCAGCCTAGTTCAAGCTCCAACCTTAGCTGTAAAGCCACAGCTGGAAACAGAAAAACCTCTAGACTTGATATCTTCCGAACAAAAACTTTATTTGCTACAGCCCTTGCAATGATTTCAGAGGCTCCTGCTTCTGGATTTGTCAAGCAGCAAAATGCCAAGATTAATTTAAAAGCAGCTTTAAAATTACCTTGATTTTGCATCTTTGTTTGACTGCTTTACCAATAAGAAAAACACTAAATGATTCATATTAGAAAAATAGATTTCAATGGTCTTGAATCAAAGCACTCTGAAGTGCTAAAAGCAGAAAAGCCCTTCCACAAGGCGTCCAGTCCTACTGGAGACATAACGCGAAGGAGAGTGACGTGGCCAAGAAGCCTCAAGCCATTAGCTGGGTCTGTGCTGCTACCCTCGTTGCAATATCCCTCAGCACTTCTCTGTATTTCTAAAGCTTTCCTCGCTGCTGCACACGACAGCCAAGTGTGAACCACATCCATCGATTTAGCACTGGACTTCCTCTGTCCTGGAGCACGTGCTGTGTATGACGTGAGCATGCTTTCTGCCTCACACAGAACCTATCTCTAGACAGTTATGGGGGGACAGATCCTGAAGGTGCTGCCCGTGGAAACTTTCCCTGGAACCATTTTCCCATGGAAACTTTTTTCCTCTCTTAGAAAATGGCCAAAGAAAATCTGTTCAGGTTTGTCAGCTCTATCTAAGTGCACAGTAAGATTTCTCTTGAAGAAATCAAGATCAAAGCTCATACAATTAGAGACAAACTAAAATCAAGGGCACCTTTACTGAAGCTCATTAAAAATATCCTTTGTACCGCTCTCCTACGTGGCACCCAAAGTCTCATGAATAGAGTGGTCTAATGAGAATGCAACGGTGGGGTTTTTTCCTCCAGTATTTTTCTCTTCCATACTTAGCAAATGTCATCGTTTAATTAAGGGATGTCAAAGGCACAGAGAGCTGCCCCGAGATAATCGTTGCCTGCTGCTCGATAAATGCTGAGGTGAAGACAAGTGAGAAGGGCTATCATGCAAACACTAAATTATGGAGAGAGCAAAGTTCAAAAACAGAACTGACAAAACCTTCATTTAAAGAGATGGGCTGAAGAACCTGCTTTTGCTGGCCTTTGTGAACAGGTCCCTCTGCCACCGGTCCCCCGGTCCTGAGCTTGATGACTTCTCTCCTGCTTCTTCTTGCTCCCACATTGTCCCTTGCAGGATGATTCACTTTGAGGTATCTCAAGATGTCCTGTGGGCAGAGTGTCTTCAGTGTCAGGTACACACGGCACTCAGTGTGGCTGCCAAGCCCTTAACGAATGTGTTCGTTCGTTAGTTAGTTAGTTAGTGCCAGCTCCCACCACCTCTGCAGTCACCACGCAGCAAGGAGCCCTTCACAAAGCGCTCACTCAAGACCTGACCTCAAGGCATTTAAATCGCTACAAAGGCTCTTACCGACTTCCTTCAGGACCTGACCGACAGCCTCTAATTTAGTCTTTGAAAGCACGCACGTCTTCATTTATTAATATTTACCAAAGCCCTTTCAGTCTTCTGACTCTTTGATTTTACAACCTTTTATGGTTTTCACTAGATGAAGTTTTCTTTTCCTGAAAAAAAGCCCAACCCCAACCCACCTGGCTCTCTCCTGGTGCCTGTGCTTGCTCTCCCAGGAAAGTTGTCTCCCTCTCCTTTCCCTTTTTCCACGTAGGTCAGTATTGATCTGATCATTCCAGCAGCAGTTCTGTGCTACTGGCTGTCTCTGTGCTGTGCCCTATGAAAAATCCATGACCTGCAAACTGTCCTCATTTGCTTGTTGTCCTTGTTTAGGTTCATTCCATTAGTTCACAACTGGACAGAGCGTTTCACCAGAGGGGTGATCTAGGCTTTATTTTCCCCGTCTTTTCAAAATCATCTCCAAATTAATATACAGCTACAACATCTCCAGCAAGGTATTTCCTTCTGTTGGAAATCATGCCCTAAAAATAGCTTGCTGGAGTCCCTGGCGAAGTTCATCAACAGGGAGTGCTCTGAAGATGGATGGCCAGGGCTTGGGTCAGGCCTCCATCCCTATTCCCAAGGAGCAGAGCACCAGCCATGCAGAACTCAAAGAAAACGTCCTACAAGTTCCCCACGGCGCTGCGGACAATGCAGATGGGGGGCTCTGGCATTTTCAGACTCCATAGGTCAAGCAAGATGGGCAATTTTTCTTTGATCATGACTGCACTCTTAACAAACAGCTGTATTTTGACAGGCTTTGATGTATGCTTTATCTGACCCACTGGTGAGACTCTTCAAGTGGGACCACCACACAGAGGTCCCTGGGGTGAAGGGTTCATAAAGTAAGTAATTGTAAATAACAAAGAGGAACCAAATTAATTCCTTCACACTGAAAACTGGCATATGTCTCCCGAGCCAGGCAACAAAAGAAGGATTTCCATGGCATTCCTCTACAAAACTATCAATCATTCCATTACCGTGAAACAAGCTTCATAAAATATTCTGTAGTTTTACCAATAAACTGATAAAACTAAGCCCCCATACTGCTTAATTGCCCTTATTAGCAAGCCAATTGTCTGTCAGATTTATTTTGTTATGTGAGCCATGCTTGTAAGAAAGGGTGTGCGATTTTTAATCAAGCCTGTGACACTCGCTACCAGACAGACTCATGAAGGGCACAACTTTGCCCAAACAAGAACATTCATCATAGCTGGACACAGAGGAGAGGTGGCTGCATCTTGTTATATGAAAACATATGGGAGTATAAAGATTTATCTCCTCCATCACACTCCAACTCTAACATATTTGCAGACGTGCTTGATGGACCTCCAGGTCGACCCGGGGCAGCTTCTCTTTGGTTCCTGCCCAGCAGCGGCTGCTGAGAGCCAACCCGAGCACATAAATCATTGACAGAAACCCAGTTTTACATCCATGTTATCTTTAAGTAGGAGTTTTACCAGAATATCAGGAATACCAAATCCAAGGTTTGGTAATGCAGAGTGTGTCTCGGTATGAACAGCCTCCCCTGGCACACTGACTCTTCCACCGACGACGAGACGTGGCAGGCAGCAGTGGGAGGGCATCCATCCCTTCCAGCAGGCTCCGCAGGCTTCTGTGGGCACCACATCTCCCAGGGAGACACCGAGGGCGGCTGCTGTTTCCATGGCTTTGCAAGAGAGACCTTCGGCAAACACAGAGCGCTCGCCAATAAAAGCTGGCACCTCTCACTGGCCAGCACAGCCCTACGTGCCGGGGACCACTGCTTCACCGTGACCTCACAGCCCACGACTGCGCATCCCGGCAAAGACCCCTCTCAGCGCCCGCCCTCACTCATATGCCTCCAGTAACATTAAGGCTCATAAATTTAAGTTAATGCTTCCTCTATAATTTTACTTAGTTTGGCTCTTTTACAGGCTCAACTCCACGTAATTCCCTGTTGTAATTCAGTAGTTAGACCCAAGATGAGTTTAGCCCATTTTATCCCCTTCAGTGTGGTCGCTTGAAGACAACTTGCAGTGGGATAGGAGCCCTCAGCTCCAAACAAATGCTCCCTGTTTCTTATTAAATGCTTCTGTTTCCTGACAAGGAAGTGAGTGAACTGTGGGACTAAGGAAACCTCGTTTCTTGCAAACCTCGGGAACTGCTATTCATGTTGGGTTTGGCTCCTGAAAAGCTACAAGGACTGACTGGAAATTTCACAAAGTTGAGTGCTCCAGTGTCATTCTGCCACTGTCCTTCGCTTCCTCTCTCACATGAGTACACTCATGCCCAAAGACTGTAACCTTGCTCCTTCTTTCCCAACTGGGACTGGAGTATCTCCTCTTTTAGCTACCTGTTTTATCAAAATGGAGCTCCACAGCTTGGTCTGCCTTGTAAAATTGGCCTGGCTGCAGTCCAGAGCTGGAGAGCACATGGACACAGGCAGAGGTCACAGAACCATGGAATGATTTGGGTTGGCAAGGACCTTTAAAGGCCATCCAGTCCAATCCCAACATCTTCAACTAGATCAGGTTGCTCAGAGCCCATCCAACCTGACCTTGAATGCTTACAGGGATGGAGCATCAACCAGCTCTCAAGCAATCTGGGCCAGTGTCTCACCACCCTCAGCATAAAAACTGTCTTCCTTATATCTAGTCTAAATCTTCCCTCTTTTAGTTTAAAGTCATGAAGTCTGTCCCCATCTTCCCTGTAAGCCCTGTAGGTACTGGAAGGTCACGTCAGCATTGCCTCTCCAGCAGGAGCCTTCTCAGGTGGACTCTGAACTGGCTGCTCACTGTCACGCTATCTGCATTGTTTCTTGATGGCGCCCATCATCAAGATTTCTTAGGTCACAGAAAACACCGCGATTGAACTTTCCTTCCAGACATTTATCTCAATAACCTGCGCACGTCTTGAGCACGCTGCCCTCCTCTTATTACTTCCATGAATGCTCCCAGCAGGATGGATACACCTATCACAAAGGTTGTCCAAACCACCATAAAAACCCTTAAGTTGATTGCAACTTTGAAAAGCTCCACTGGTTCTTTCAACCAAGAAGCAAGGGGCAGGGATCTTTTATCCCTACTGAAATAATTCATAGAATCATAGAATGGTTTGGGTTGGAAGGGACCTTAAAGATCATCCAATTCCAACCCCTCCAGGGATGGGGCAGCCACAGCGTCTCTGGGCAACCTGGGCCAGGCTCTCACCACCCTCACAGCGAAGAATTCCAATTCCAAATTTTAATTTGTTTGTTTGTTTGTTTTTGTGAAAAGGTCTCATGTTCCTATGCCTTGGGACTGCAGCCCCAAAATGGGGAGGGAAGGGGGAGCTTTGCCATCCAGAGTTCCCACTGCAGGGTGCCATGGCCCGGCCACAGCCAGGCCCGCACCATCCACGCCCCGAATTCAGCCATTTCTGTCAAAAGCAGAGGGAAAAGGTGGGGATTAGGCGAGTAACTTCCACCCCCCGGGGGGTCGTAGGGCTGGGGGCTGCGCGGTGAGGGAGGCTTTCGAAGGCTTTCTGGAAGCCCGCCGTGCCCGCGCCCGGCCCTCACACGGGCACCCGCCGCCCGCCCGGCTGCCGGGGCGCGGCCCTTGATGGCGGCGGGGCCGGCGCCGCGGCGGAGGGGCCGGGCGGGCGGCGGCGAGGCCGCCCTGAGGGCCGGGCCGGGCTCCCTCAGCGTGTCGGGCCGCGTGTGGGGCGGGCCCGGCCGGGCCATGCGGAGCGGAACGTGAGCGGGGGCCGCCCCTGCGGCCGCTGACCCCGCCGGGGAGCGGGGAGGAGGAGGAGGAGGAGGCCGGGGCTGGCGGAGCCGGGGGGAAGGGAGGAGAAGGGGAAGAAGCGCCGCCTCCCGTCCCCGTCCCGGCGCGGGGGTGAAGCCGCCGCACGGGGCCGGGCGGGCGGCCAAGGCGTGTCGCTGGCGGGCCGGCAGCCAGCGCCTTCCCTCCCCCGCGGGCAGGGCCGCAGCCTGCCCGTGTCCGCCGGCCTTCCTGCCGCTCCCCGCCCCCGGGGGCGGCTGGCAGCCGCCGCAGCCGCGGGGGTTTCCAGCTCCGTTCCCCCGGCGCGGCGCGGCGCAGCGGGGCGGGGAGGTGGGGTGGAGAGGGCGAGAGCCGCCGCTCCCCGCTGCGCCGGGCAGGGCCGGGGGCTGCGGCTGGGGGAACAGGGGGAGACCATCCCAAATAAAGCCGCTGGAATGGAGTGGAGAGTGCCAGAGAGTCTGCGTGTGCTGCCTGTTCCTCAAGTCGTGGAACGGTTGGGGTTGGAAGGGACCTTAAAGATCATCTCATTCCAACCCCCTGCCCTGGGCAGGGACACCTCCCAGGTTGCTCCAAGCCCCCTCCAACCTGGCCTTGTCCCCCCCTGCCCTCAGCACTGGTGAGGCCCCACCAGTGTACAGTTTTGGGCCGTTCATGACAAGACAGACATGGAGGGGCTGGAGTGTGTCCAGAGAAGAGCAATGGAGCTGGTGAGGGGTCTGGAGACCAAGGAGAAGGGTCTGGAGAACTTCTGAGGAGTGGCTGAGGGAGCTGGGGGTGTTTGACCTGGAGAAAAGGGAACTGAGGGCAGACCTTGCTGTCTACAGCATGTGTGGAGAGGTGTCATTCAGTCTCCCAAGGAACAAGAGAAAATGGCCCCAAGTTGATCCAGGGGAGGTTTAGGGTAGATATTAGGAAAGATTTCAACACTGAAAGTTTTGTCAAGCCTTCGAACAGGCTGCCCCACAGCAGTGGTGGAGTCACCATCCCTGGAGGTACTTAAATGCCGGGCAGATGTGGTGCTCAGACATGTGGGTTAGTGGTGGGTTTTTCAGTGTTGGGTTGATGGTTGGACTTGATGATCTGAAAGGTGTCTTCCAACCGTTCTGTGATTCTACCCACAGCTTCTCTGGGCAACCTGGGCTGGTGTCCCACCATCCTCACCATAAATAATTTCTTCCCAAGATCTGGCCTAAATCTCCCTCTTCCAGTTTGAACCATTATCCCTCATCCTATCTCTATGTGCCCTCCTAAAAAGTCCCTCTCTGGCTTTCGTGTAGGTCCCCTTCTGTACTGGAAGGCCACTGTGAGGCTTTGCTGCCAGGATGTGGTTAGCTGCGTCGTGAAGGATCACAAACCAGTTTCAGATGACCTCTCCCCAGCGTGTGTGAAAGTGGGGGGGAAAAACAAGCACCACAAAAAACCTACTAGCCTGGCAGGTAG
Source organism: Scolopax mira (assembly GCA_004320125.1). NCBI lineage: Eukaryota > Metazoa > Chordata > Aves > Charadriiformes > Scolopacidae > Scolopax > Scolopax mira. The sequence continues at coordinate 28,023 of BJBW01010184.1, forward strand.
CCACTAGCTTACCCCCCTATGCCTTGAGCCCGCTGCAGGCTTCCGCTTTTCACATTCATTTTAAGACAAAACAGAAATAAAGCATCTTCAGAATCCTGCCGGTTGGTTAAATCCCAGAGACTGTCTCATGGAGGAGATGTCGCATCTCAGCGCCACCAAACCCAGCCGGGCTCCCGGGTCACCCCCGGGAACGGGCGGGTTGTGCCCAACGTCGTCACAGCTTTAATTTTTGAGCACGGTGGTGCGGAGTGTGTTATTTTGGAAATGTTGAGCTCACCTTTTGCTGAGCGCATTCCCCAGAGATTTTCGGGAGGTGCAGCAGGCATTTAAAATAGAAGAACATGTGAGACCTTGTTCCTTCCAGAAGGCCTGAGCGTGGACTTGCATAATATTCAAATGTTATCCCTGTAATTACGTTAGCTTTTACTTTTCATAATCAAAAGAAAAGAAAAAGTTGTTAGAACTTCCTTTTGCAGAAAGTATTATTCCTGCTTTTTAACTTTTTAGTTATTATTCTACATTCTACTTAAAAGTGTGTAACTGAGTCACGAGAAGGACTGTCTCTCGGGCAGTTTTATTGTCTGTCAGTGCAGAACTGGGGAGCTCTGTCTCACCCCCTGGACTCGGGCTCACAAAGATGATGTGCTTTTCCAGAGCGAGTCCTTATGTCGGGGTAAGGCTTACATACACCTGGCACCCAGTCAGAGATTTTGGGTCGCTATGTCACCTGTCATGTGCCAGTGTCCATTATTGGCAACCCAGGCTGGTCATAAACCCATCTTCTGCCCCAGTGGGGGCATGAGCTTGGTTCAGCAGGAATTGGTAATTCAGCACCCTTGTTCAGTCAGTGTCTTCCTTCCCTTAAGAAAGAAACCTTTCAGGGTTTTTAATTTGGTGCATCCCAATCTACTGCAGGTATTGTATTTCCCCAATAAACGTTGTTTCATCTCTTAAATAAAATATGCTTAACATGTAGCTGGTGCCTTATGGAAACCTCCTCTAGCACCGACAGCGCAGAGCGAAAGCGTTTGGCACTCTCTCTCTTTAAAACAGCATGTAATGCAGCTCAGATGGGTTGGTTCCAGTAAGAAGGGAAAAGGCGATGATCGGTAACAAGAACCAAATGAGAAAAAAAACAAAACAAAACAAAAAACACAACAAACCAAACAAAAAAACACCGGCACAGTCATTTTTAAAGTCAAACATAGAGGTTGTGCCAAGCCAAGAGGGAAAAGGTTTTTCTGCTGTATTTTTTCACACGATGGGGAGGGACATCAAGGGGTTTTGAAGCTGCTGCCTTTCCTGCTCACAGTCACTGACAGGGGGCTACAGCGGGGGCTTGGCCGGCTCAGTAATGCCAAACTCTGGGGGGGTCTGGGGTCTGTGAGCTCCTCCTCACAGCCTGGGTGGCCCCTCCGTGCAGGGGGACCTTCGAGGGCTGGCCAGCCCCTGGGTTTGCTGTATAATATTGCACTGGGCCATATATAAACCCTTATTTCATTAATAAATGAATGCAGAATTAAACAGAGCTGGTGGAGCTGAGTTTGTTTTGATCCTTTCCCCTGGTACTGTAGCACTTTTAAGAATGCTACTTTTGGAGAGGTTTGGTAAGGTCAACGCCTGCCGTGGACAAGGAAGTTTAGTGCTACATGGGCTCCTTATTTTAAAGCTTTCCTTTAAAACGTTTCAGCAAATGCTTACTGCGAGCACCGGTGATTTTTCCAAAGGCATTTTGGCTTAATTGTGCCAGTTCTTCTATCTGCTCGCCACTTTTTTGGAATGCATGTATTTTCTGGGGCTGGAATTGGCAGCTCCCCCAGCGACGGCTTCCCCCGCAGGGAAAGGAGGCGCAGCTGGCCCACAACTAGCCCTGCTGGGCTCAAACTCACCCTCAAGGTGAGCACCAGCCTCTCTGCGGGTACCCAGCTGCCTTCCCGGCCACCAAAGTGACTAATGGCCAACTAGGGCAAACCTGGCCTGGTGTACGTGAGTGCAAAGAGTCCTCCAGAGCTCTTGGCATCTATAGAAACTATTAAAAATCTAATAATTTTGCAAAAAAGTGCATCCGGTGTGCAAAGCCCCAGACCCATGCAAATTAACGCTGCTGAGTCACGGCCAGAGTGGAAGGGGGGGTGGGGGGGACCTGAAAACGAACATAGGGAAAGAAAGGGGGAAAAAAAAAAAAAAAGACCATCCCGCAGCTTTTGAATTTTGGGTGGAACGTCACAGTGTACACTTAGGGGACAGTGTAGCAAGGTAAGATAAACACTTTAAGATTAACAATTTAAATGAAACACTTAACAAGACAGAATTATTGTAAATATCAAGTAAGGAAGAGCAAAATAATTTTTTCTTCTTGGCATCTTTCAAGAGCTGAAAAAAAAAAGTCCCCAACTTCTTAAAATCAAAGGTCCAGCAGAGTAGATGGGTAAGAATCTGATTAGTGGCAAAACCAGCCAGCAGCTCTAGGTTTTTTCTATATAAAACAACATGTATCAGTGAAAAGGAGATGAATAAGTCATTCTGGGTTCATTTCTTTCATTATTTTGCAGCTTATTCTGCAGAGGTTCTGCTTTAAGAGTGGAAACCCCCCTGTAGATGGCATGTCTCCCCAGTGGGGTTTCTCTACACCCCAGTTTTCCCAGCACTGAGGATGCTGAGCGGTGTTGGAGGGTGCCTGTGGCTTGGGAGGTGGTGAGTGCTAGTTCAGAAGAACAATTTTTAGCTAAAAAAAAAATAATGTTGTTCTAACAACGAAAAGTTGTTAGAAAAACAACTTTTAGCCCTGCCCATCTCTGCGGGGGCAGCCGAAGGGTTGGGTGGCTGGGATGGATGTGGAGCGAGGGTTATCCCTGCCCTGGGCGGCTCCATCTTGCTCCCAAACTCATCGACACCCCGTGTCCCACCGTGACACAGGCTCCTCGGCGCCCGCGTCCCACCCTCCCGCTCCCAGGAGGGGTCCAAAGTCCTCCTCGTCATTCTGCCATCACTCGGGCGTTTATCTCCAAAGGCTCCCGTCATTACGGAGCTAAAACGGGGCAGAGGGGGGGAGGTGGGAAGGGGGACTTTGGCTGAGGCGAGGCCGTGCCAAGCAGAACTACAACCTTATTAAGGCCGGCGCTGGGGCCGTGGTGTCCTGAGAGGCTTTGCCAGCTCCCTTGAACCTGGGTGAGGGTTGCTGCTTGTCAGTCCCTGGCACCGCTCCTCCTTTAAATTCCTGTCCCGGTTGGTCTGGTGGCTGGGCTTTAGATACCCATTGGAACATAACCTTCTGCCCTGTTGATGGCATCTTTCCACTCACGCGTTTTCCTGGCCGTTTCCCACCTTTTCCCTCTGGGTTTCGGTGAGGCCACTTGAGGTGAAGGCTGGAGGAGAAGCATCCCCGTGTCAGGGTCCTGACCCTAAGAGGGTGGTGGGAGAATCACAGAATCTTCATGGTTGGAAGATCATTGAGTCCAACCACAGCAAGAAAAAAAAAATATCAAAAAGACCCCCAAATAAACACCACACCCACCCACCAACAGACACAACCCAACAATCCCAGGCACTAGAACATGCCCTGAAGAGCCATGTCTACACATTTCTTAAATCCCTCCAGGGATGGTGACCCCACCACCTCCCTGGGCAGGCTGTTCCAGTGCCTGACCACCCTCTCAGCAAAGTAATTTTTCCTGATATCTCATCTAAACCTCCCCTGACCCAACTTCAGACCATTTCCTCAGGTCCTGTCATTATTCCCTTGGGAGAAGAGGCCAACCCCCACCTCTCTCCAACCTCCTTTCAGGGAGCTGTAGAGGGCAATGAGGTCTCCCCTCTTCTCCAAACTTAACGTGCCCTGAGCCTTCACACCTGAAGGACGGGAGCAACAGCTGTAGGGGAGTTTATATTCTACCGATCATGGGACTTTCGGTTGTTTCCTATCTGGTTTTCAGTAACGTGTCTGGTGGTTATAAAATGAGCAGTATTTATCTGACCCGGGAGTCGGAGACATTACCTCATTGTCACGGGGTCAGTGGCAATTAGACTGCGAAGCCCAGCCAAGCAGTGCCGCTGGGTACAATAGGCTGTGGAGGGCTTAACCTTTACGGTCACCGCTGCCGCAGAGCCCCACCGCGCCAGGCCTGGCATTTTAATAGTACGAAAAGGCCCCCCCATCACCACCCCCAGCTTCCTTCCACACCCCGTGGCAGAAGGCTCAGGCAGGGTTATCAGGGTATATGCTAAAAGGCTGCAATACATGCGTTTCGGCAGGATTAGTGGGGTAAGGGGCTGTAGCAGTTCCATCTTGATTTTGGGTTAAAAATTAAGTTCATCTCCCTCCCCCACCCCCTCCCCAAAAAAGGTGTAGTAATGGTTGAATGCAATGCAAGTGCAATAATTCATAGACATCAGTTATCCCATGGTTACGCTGTATGAAGGGGCACTGGATTCTATGATGGATGAGGGAGGGGAGCCCCAGGAGGAGGGGGAAGGGTTTGACCCTGAAAGAGGGGAGATGGAGCTGAGATGTGGGGAAGAACTTGTTTGGTGTGAGGGTGGTGAGAGCCTGGCCCAGGTTGGCCAGAGAAGCTGTGGCTGCCCCATCCCTGGAGGGGTTCAAGGCCAGGTTGGAGGGGGCTTGGAGCAACCTGGTCTGGTGGGAGGTGTCCCTGCCCAGGGCAGGGGGTGGCACTGGATGGGCTTTAAGGTCCCTTCCCACCCAAACCATTCTAATGATTATGATCAGCTGTGCACGGCCTGTGGGAAGAGAATTTCACCTGTGACCAGAGAAGGCCACCAACAGCTGGTGCACCAGGACAGCCATAGCCCTTTGGCACCGAGGAGCTCTCAAGAGCATTTAGAACTGAAACCAGGTGCTTTTCCTTCCTGGAGGTGGCAACCTTCTAGTTCTCCTCTGTTAATGTGGGATTATGCATTGGACGTGCTTCATTTTTGCATGTGATAAGACTTGGATCACACAAGTCTACCCCATGCAAGCCAAAACGTGCTCACTCTGAATTTGAGAGCAATTCCCTTTCAGGCAGCACGTTGGAATAGTCACCCCAAAGGGGATGAAGGGCCGCTGGTCTCAGGCTTCCCACTGCTCTCCGTTATCTCGGGGAGGGGGGCACGGGATGGGACAGGATGCTCCGGGAGCACACGCCATGGGAGCTCTGCCTCAGCCTGGCTGGTGGCCAGGAGGGCTTTCCTCCCCCATGCCCTCCCCCATCCCTCCGATCCCTGCTCTCAGCCCCGCTCGCTCTTACACGATTTCATGCGCCACCTCTGCTGTTTTGGCTCAGGAAAATTTAACGTCCTGCCTGTTTATATTTTCCACTGGGTAAAATTGGGGGTTTGGGCGTGGGCTGAGATATAACCCCGCTCCCTGGGAGCAGCACTGTAGGTGTTTGACAGGCCTTGGAATTGGCTTTACAATTCCCCTTGCTCGGAATTAGGGAGAGGGTGTGGGTAAGGAGAAAGGCTTTTTTTCCCCCACCGTGCTGTCAGACTGAGTGCTGGGCCCACAAAACGAATAGGGATTGGTCTCGTAAAAGGCGTGAAAAGCAAAAAAATCTGAGTGTTTCAGTTCTTGCTGTGTAGGCACCAGCTCAAGCCCTGAGTCTGGGGTCTGGGTTCCCAGACAGGTGGTGGGGAGAGAGGGGTGGTCATACTGGGGAGGCAGGGAGGCTCCGGCAGAGGTGTAGCCCCAGGTCAGCAGCTCCAAGCTGCTTCTCTCCACAGATTCTCCACTGGGAGCTCTGCCCAGGGTTGAGGAGGGACATAAACCGCAGTACACGCTGTGGAAGAGCCGCACGCCCAAAGCGGGAACCGGGCACCATGCCCTTTCATGCCCAGGGAAGATTTTAATCTACTTCTTCCAGGTAGAAGCTCTAAACTGGCAAGATATCCCTGAGATAGGAGCTCCTTCGTGCCACGTGTGCTCCTTTGAACCCGGCAACACCTGGCTGTTCCTCGAATTCAAGTAACAAAGTCCTCGGGGGCAGAGTGACCTTGCTGTCCCTGCCTGCTCTGGGCAACAGGGAAGGGTTTTTATTTGATATGCCAACTGCATATGAATGCAGGTTTTTACTTGAAATGCCAACTGCACCCAGGTCTGCTTCCCGGAGTGCTGCCAGCGCTGTCGCCGCTCTCTTCAGTCCAGTAAGTGCTACCAGGTGCAGAGGAGAACAGTTTCAGGAGGGGAAAGTAGCATCCTCCCCCCTCTGTCTGTGGAGATGGTTACTTGGAAGGTGAGCCACCAGAAGCAAGGTTGGGGCCTGAAACATTTAAGTTTCTAGTGCCCAGCCCAGATCCTTCCACGTTTTAAGCAGGTCTGACCCTGTCCCACCTCTGAAAACTGCTCTTGATCAGATCACAGAACCACAGAATGATATGAGATTGGAAGGGGCCTCTGAAGATCATCTCCTCCAACCCCCTGCCAGAGCAGGGCCACCCAGAGCAGGTTGCACAGGAATGTGTCCAGGTGGGGTTTGAATGTCTCCAGAGAAGGAGACTCCACCACCTCTCTGGGCAGCCTCTGCCAGGGCTCTGCCACCCTCACAGCAAAGAAGTCCTCCTTGTGTTTAGGTGGAACTTCTTATGTTCCAGTTTGTGCCCATTTCCTCTTGTCCTGTCCTTGGGCACCACTGAAAAAAGACTGGCCCCATTCTCCTGACACCCACCCTTTGAGTATTTATAGGTGTTGATGAGATCCCACCTCAGTCTTCTCCAGCCTGAAAAGACCCAAGTCCCTCAGCCTTACCTCATTATCTTTGTGGCCCTCTGCTGTCCCCTCTTCAGCAGTTCCCTGTCCTTCTTGATCTGGGGAGCCCACACAGGTGAGGGGTTGAGGCCTTGGACACATGCAAGGCGTTGAACCTAGGTAGTCCCAATGATGGCAATAAATGTGTATGTAGGAGCTTGGTCCTCACCACTCAGCTCGGTCCTCACCTGCATTTGCTCAAACTTCCCCAGCAGGTCAGTATTTCCCATTAACACTTGCCCTTGGTTGGTTCCTGATGGGACCAGCCAGGTCCCCCTCCTTCAGGGCCATCCATCCCTTTGCACCACTGCCATCACTGGTGGCTCTGTGCAGAAAATCTTCACGGGGCTGTGAAGAACCATTGGAGCGGCCACGATGGCACCAACATCAAAGGCACTGTGAGGAACCTGCACTTCCATCTCTCTTGCCAGCATTTACATTTGAGCAGGTTTTGGAGGCCACTGTTTCCTTCTTTTCCTCCCTAGAGTTTTGGTGTGTCTTCAGGGTTTTAGATAGTTTAATGTTCTCGTCAGCTCTAGGTCTAAGCAGACATGATCCAGCTTGTTCTCTGGAAAAATCTCTGGGCCATTAAGGTGACCTTTTGCACTTGAATGAGATTCAATGACTGCAAAAAAAGGCAATAAGGACATTTATTTACCCTTTGCAATGGGAGACATTGCAAAGGTCTACACCAAATTTCCCATCATTGAGAGATGTTCTTCTTGAAAACGTGGGGCAGTTTGCCCACCAGCTGCGGGGTTGGACACAGGAACCCCTGGGAGATAGATACTCCATAATTTCGATCCTGCAGGTAGTTGTGCTACTTGATTATGATGGCTCCTCTGATTTAAGAATAGTGAATCATCCTGGGATTAAATGGATGTGAAAACTCCCATGGTGTGTAAAGAGCGGCAAACAGCAATTTTTAACTACTTTTGGCTACGCTAACACTGAAGGCATGTAATTTGCTTTCTGTAATTTAATTGTGCAGGACGTTTGCTCCCATCATTCATAAGTAAAAGTTTCTTACAGACTCAACAGATTGTGTTTCCATCTCTGCTGCGTAAAAACAGTCCTCTGGACACTGGCGAAGTGGAAATCACAGCATCGCCACTATTTTAAGAGTCACGTTGACACACATGGAAGAGATACACAATTCCACTCTCCGCTGCCTGCAGATTTGGTGCTTTGTGTATTTACTTAGCGCTAGAAAAGGAAAGTGAAAACAAACCCGTGTCCTCAGTAAGCCCCGGGAACAGGCTCCGCTTCTGCCCTCTCCCTTGGGACCAGGGACCATTTCCAGGCAGCAGAAGGGCCCCAGACAAGCAAGAGCTGCAAAGTCGTTCCTGTAATGAGACAATAGAGAGAAAGAGGGTGGAAAAAAGGAAAAAAAACCCAAAGGTCTGAGCGCTGGGGTGGGAACGCTGAGAGATAGATCCGAAGGGTATCAGCCCTTCTGGATGGAAAGGATCAAAATGGCTCTGGCTGCTCCCACTCCGTGATGCTCCCGGGGAAGCCCCTGCCTGGAGGGGATTTATCCAGCCCGTCTGCTTGTTTCCACACAGCCCATAAAGGCATCCTGGGATGACTTTGGCTGGGCACAGAGTGGTTTTTCCCATCTCTTGATTATTTATTTCAGACATCCTTTTTCCCCGCGTTGTACTGGGACAAACCATTTCCATTTTTCCCCGGGAGAGCTGGGTGTGGGGAGCAGAGCTGCTGGCCGAGCCGAGGTGCAGCGAGGGCTCCCCAGGGCCGGGGCTCCCTGCAGCTCGCTCCGGCACCGCGGCCTCATCGCAGGCAGCAAAAACGTAGGTTTTGTGCCTTTTCCAGCACAGCAGTTCAGATCTACATCAATCGGCATTTTCCATTTTCCTTCTGCAAACTTTTCTAGGCGCAATCCCAATTGCATCCATATTCAAACTGCCCTAGAATAGAATAGCTTTGGTTCGGTCAAGAGTCGTGGGGTTTTTTTCCCCCTCCCAGCCTTACATAATTTCATTTCCAAGCGTCCCATCAGGCATGTAACTGGCAGCAGAGAAGCATCATATAAAAAAAAGCCCCTCAGGAGGGCACACCAGAAGTAGGCTGGCTGGTCTAATGCAACCATTCTGCCTGGCATCTCCGAGCCGAATTTCTGTATGACTAAGCACATTGGCAGCGGGTGTTTGATCGCATCTTGTGCTCCGTATTTGTCTTTCCTTCCTCAGTTTGTTTCAGGTTTGGTGTTGGTTTTTGGTTTTGGTTTTTGTTGGTTGCTTTTTTTTTTTTTTTTTTTACAAAAAGGTGGGTTCATACGCTACGTGCTGACACGGCTTCGCTGTTATGGATGGCAGGAGGGGTATGAGGCTCCCGAGGGCTGGAAAGATATTTGTCACTGCAGATTTTGCTTGTCATCTGCAGAGATGACATGCAGATCTCCCCTCTGACAGATTGATAGTCATTCCGAGATGCATCCACCCACAAAAACCACAGGCATGCTGCTTTACTCAAATCTTTACTTTAACCACTACTTTGTGATGCAAAACTGGTGGAGTTTTTGGTACTTTTTGTTAAAAATGAAATCTTTATAGGGGTTTTCCAGCATCCTTGCTAGTTACTAAAAACAAATCAATTAGCCTACTGGATGGGACAACTCAGTTTACTTGTGGGTGGCTTTGACATTCAGCTCATTACTATGTTTAGTCTGAAAGAAGGTTGTAAAGGTAGTAAATAAAAAATTGGACACAGAAGCACTGCATCTCTCCAGGAGTTATTCCTTCTGTCCCGGATAAAACGCCAGTTTCACATGGGTGGAGTGTTTACACTGATTTTTACTCCAAATATCAACATCTTGGAGGACTAAAAGTTCAAGGATTAGCGAGGTGGGTCTGTCTGTTTGCAAAAGTAAACGCAGCACGTTAAAGGGGCAGGTTAAGCAGCATCTACGCTGTTCAGGGCTGGGAAATTCCCCAGTTTAGGACCAAAATTCCATCGCGGCGTGTGAGAACCTGGTCAGGTTGGCTAGAGGCCGGGTAGCCTCCAACTCAAACAAAGAGTTTGAGAACCACCCAAATCAGTCATCAGGAGGCTTAAGGCCCCTTTGTGCCCTGTGCTACTGTGGCCACCTGATGCCATGCTCGTTCTGGGTGGTTTTGGCATGGGGACACTGGGCAGGCATCCCTCCATCACCCCGCTTTGGGCGATCCTGGGGGTACAGCCCCCTGGAAAAGCAGCCGGTGGGTCCGTGGGGGTACGAAGAACACAACGTGGCAACGAGCTCAGGTGGCGATGCTGGGAACGTAAAAGGGAGAGTACTCCAAATAAGTTTCTCTTGTTCAGTGACACAATGGGCAATTTAAAAAAAAAAAACCCCAAAACCTTATTAAGCGTGTGTGTAGGAGCATTTCCCTTTCTGGGAGACAAGTTGGATTGTTAGACAGAGCTATATTGTGACACGGCATCAATCAAGGCCCCTTTCTGTAAGGAGGTATCCGTCACACGCGCCCCGTGGCGAGGCCCCGCCGCGGGCGCTGAGGCTGTAATCCCGCTCCTTTGTCCTGCCCGCTGCCAATTTGCTGCCAAATTGAGGACGCGGCTTGAAATTTGCCGTCGGGGCGGACTGGGGGCTGTGGCTGGGCCTTGGGAGCCCTTATTTGCATTGCCTTGATTAGCACGTCACCTGCTTCATTAGCGAAGAAAATTCCCATCCACGGGCTCAGCCATTCATGCAAATTGAAGAATACGCGGAGATCCTTCCCCTCCAGGACTTTCCATTATTAGCAAAATTGGTAGATTCTTTTTGTTCCTTCCTCTTTGGAAGGTCACTTTCATTTTCACCTCCAGATGAAAGTTCTTATTCAAAAGGCAAAATAATTGTACTCCCCAACTTTAAGGAACAGCAATTCTGCCTAAAGAACAGCGATGCCAGATGAAGTCTCAGGTGTGCTCGAGGCAGGTGGAACCCATCCTTACAGGACCTGCTGTCTCTCACTGCCACCAAATCACTAATGTCAGGAATCTCTTTTCAGAGCCAAAAAGCTCCCCACTGCGTATGACCGAAACCTCCTGGACCCAAGTTGAGCAGTTCCTTCTCTTGACATCCTCAGCCAACATTGCCTTCTCTCTGATAGTGCATGGAACACCTTCCTACCTCCGTCCCCATTTTCCAGCCAATGCAACTCCAGTTTCTCACAAGTCACCTCTTCCCAAATCCCGAAATCCTTGCTTTCCCCCTCTGGCATGTCCACCCCGCTTTTCCTGAAGGTGGGACAAAGGCAGAAGGTTCTCCAGAAGCGCTTAGGGGGCACCTGCCAGAGCAGAGTGGCACTTTCTGTTCATGTTCACACCCTGCCCTGTCCCTAGGACCGAGCCACTTTCTTCCACAGCAGCACCCACCCTCTCTGGTGGCCCCATTGTCACCCCCAGACCTCCTCTAGAGAGGTTCTCTGTCACCAGCTCCCTTTGCTCTGCACCCATTGCCAGGTCCTTGGCTGGAACCAGCAGCTGGTTCCTCCTGGCCACCATCACATCTGGGCTCTGCACCGAGAGGAAAGTCCGCTTCTTCACCCTGACCACAGTCTGCAAGTGCTGGTTGTGTTCCTTGAAGCTATTTTTGATATTTATAGCTCTTCCAACCCAATTCACACCAACCTCAATGCTTCGGAAGGATTCCCCGCGTTCAATTCATTTCTGATGTCCCCGAGAAATACAACTGCCAAGCCCCTGCGGAGGTGGACGGTGGGAGCCCTGTGCCTTCTCCTAGAGCATCTCCAGGGGTGGTGCTCAGCCTCCGGCGCCTAAAGAAACTAAAAAGGCGTCGTTACAGATTCTGATCTCAGGTTTCGGAGAGGGTTTTTCACTTTTGAGGCTACAAATTGACAATCTTTATGTGATTTCAAGAGATGTTCAGCTTTTGTGGAAAAAATACCCGAAATGTAGTGTTTAAAGAGATGCCTCACGCAGCTTTTCCTTGAGATCAATGACAAGTTGCCACCAGGTGCCGGATCTCAGACGGGGAAAGCCCTTACGCAGGGAAGAACCTCCGGAGCTGCAGGGTCAAAAGCAGAAGAGGGTCTTCTCCACCCCTCACCTCCTCTGCTATGGCCACAGTGGAGCAGAGGAGTTCAGCGCACCAAGAATCATCTAAACCAAGAAGAAAAATCCAGAAAAGCCTTGAAAACCAAAGAAGAAAAAAAAGGTAAAGATATGGGATGGGCGCACGTGAAGTTTCATTGCAGCCAGGAACCTGCAGAGGAGAAGGAGGTGGTTGTGGAGGGAGGGGAGGAAGGACAGAAGCTTCCTCTGCTGACCAGGAGCTGACACAGCCCACGGCGTGGGCAGGGGAAGGAGCGTGACCACACAAACCCTGCCTGTGACCACGGGACAACCGCCCCCTGCCCCACACCATTTCCACCCCCAGGACGGTGGTCACACTCGGGCTGCAGCTGTACTGGGAGGGGGGAAAACCCACTATCTCTTTTTGCATCTCCCAGGAAAGGACAACCACCTGTGAAAGCACCCACTGAGTTTCACACCCATCACTGCACGGACCCGGGGTTTGGGCTTTTTTTTTTTTTTTTGGCTATTTTTTGCCTTTTTAAGGTAAAGAGGCAGCGATGCTGAGCAGTCACCCGGATGCCCTCTTGGAGGAGGTGCCCCCCAGGCTGCGCCGCTGCCTCCTCCCTCTCACCTGAGCAGCACGAGCTCCAGGAATCCTGACAAATCCCTGTCTGCTTATCCCTGGCTGCAGGGAGCAGGGAGGGAGTCGGAGCCGTGTCTCTGCCGCTCAGAGAAGAACGAAATCCTGCTCCTCCGTTGCACAACCCTGGGGGGGTGGTGGGGGAACAGTCACATCCCTCACACACACACCTTCTGGGAGCCAGCGGCTGCAGGGGGGAGGAAGAGAGATTTGCTGGGATACCTATGGCAAGGGTGGGTGATGAAGAAGCCCCAGACTCACCCATAAATCTCTGCCTGCTGGCCAGGCTGTCCTCCCCCCTTGGGATGCGCCGGCTTTGACATCTGGGGATGACCCGTGGTGGGGAGAGGCCCCCTGTTCAGACAGCGGTGATTAATTGTACCAGGGAGCTCCTGCTACATCTTAATCAAACACCCATCACCAGCCAGCATCCTGCACACACCATGCTTGGAGCTGGAGCCACTTGGGGCTTTTTTTAAAAAAAACAACAAACAAAAAAACCTCTCACACACTCTAGTCTGAGGATGAGAAGCCTGAAGTTATCAGTGGTAGGAGTCTGGAATATCCCAAACTGGAGTGATGGATCCTGGGACCCCGATGTCTTTGGAGGGACTCACTCTGGTGCCAAAAGCCCAACCTGGGAGCTGGGAAAAGCCCCCTCCTTACCTGAAGGTCCCTCGGGCTCAGCTCTCCGGGGCACCACAGCAAACACAACCCCACAGCACCTTGGAGGGGGGGCAAAAACCACCAGCAGCCTCTCACCATAGAGTATTTTGCATCATTTATTTAAATACCTATATTTATGCATTTACAAATTTTCATAGCTCTGTTTGTAGCTTTTTTTTTTTTCTTTTTTCTTTTTTTGTAGACAGTATTGCAGAGAAGTCAGCTTTTGTAAAATGAGGTCCATGTATAAAACTATGCAACAGATTGGAGAGGAAAAAAAAAAAAACAAAACAAAACCCAAACAACAAAAACAACAACAAACAACAAACCCAAGTTTCCTTTCACGCTCTCCAGAATCAGAAACCAAAGAAAGTGACCGAATGGAGGGGGAGAGGGAGGGGTGGGACACAGCGACCTCAAACCAGGGGCTCTCTCAGACGCCTTGCACATCAGTGCTCAGCCGTGCTCCCGGCGGGATAGGTGAGGTCAGGGTGGGTGTGATGCCTGTTCCCTAAAGCTCTCGCAGGCACGTAGGTCTCTCATGAAAAAATAAAAGGAAAAAGGATCCCACGCGCTGGGAATGCAAAGCCCCGACAGCCTCGGGACAGGCTTTAGGTGTCGGGGCACGAAAAGCCCGTAGGAGGCTGCGCCCACTCACCAGCAGCGCATCCTCATCCCTAACTTCATTTTGCATAAAAAGTTCCCTTTAAGAAATCTTAGCGTTTAAAAAAACCCGGCATCTGAGCTCTTCTAGCCTCAGTACTTAGAAGAAGTCGCTTGAAAAATACCTCCTGCTTTCCTCGTTTGGAAGCTTCAAAGTAACGTTTTGCTTTATAATTGATACCAGTTTAACAGCTCACGGATTCCCAGCGTTATCCCTGGGAGGAAGAGGCAACAGATATGGCATTGCAAGAATTATTTACACACATGGTACAAAAATGTCCAAGGGTATGAAAAATCACCAGTAACACAATTTTGCAGCAGCCTCATTTACACCTGTAATTTTATACCATTTATTACATTGTACTAACACACCAGATTCAAAGATGTGCACTCCCTTTAGGACATTCAGGAGTTACAAATATATATTGTGATTGCATAATTCATATTGCACAATTGTATAAAAACATAAATACTAGCTATTCTATTTTTCTTTTTTTTGTTTTTTAAATACAAAATACATGTCACGTAGTCAAATATTCTTTTCAAGTGCAATTCAGGTGCTCTCTTCAGTCCTTCCAAGAAAGAAAAAAAAAAAAAAGGCAAATTTTTGATAGTTTTGGCACAAAGTTTCAACCTCCGCCCCGTGCCAACGGTTCTAAATTACAACACGTATGCCCGAAACTTTATAGAGTAGCAGTCATATACATATAGTATAAAAACAGGTTATTTACAAACTGAGCTGGACGTACACGAGAAGCAGCCGCAGCGGCCGGGCTGAGCATCCCCGGTGCTGCTGGGGGGTGTCGGGGGGGGATGGACACGAGGAGGGACCCTCCCCACTTACGCCGGTTGCTGGGGGTTGACGCCGACGGGCGGAGGGTGTCCTAGGAGACCGATGCGCTGCTTCTGCTTCCTCTGCTCTGTCATCTGGAAAATTAAAAAGTTTGCTCATTAAGGGCCTAGACGCTTCCTGTGCGTCAGCTGGCCCAGGGACCCGCCGCTGCCTCTTGTGGTTAAAGCCTTCGCCCCCAAAACTGCCTTTTTTTCTACAAATAACCCCCCCCCCCGCCGAGCGCCAGGGGGTGGAAGGGGCAATTGCCACCTGGTCCCGTGCCCTCCTCGGGGACCTCTGTGGATTTGCTGGCGTGGGGTGACGGCCGCTCTGCAAGGAATAAAGCTCGGGAAAACCAAGTGGACAACCTGGAGAGGAGCTCGCTGCAAACCTCCCCCCTCCTCCCCAGTACAAATTCCTTGTCACCCGTCTGACCCAGGAGGCAGACGAGACGCAGGGGGGGAAAGGGAAAAAAAAAAAAAAGGGGGAGAAGGTGGGGGGAGAAAAAAGAAAAAGAGAAAAAAGAAAAAGAGAAAAAAGAAAAAGAGAAAAAAGAAAAAAAAGAGAAAAAA
>BJBW01010185.1:1749-15019 GCA_004320125.1 Scolopax mira
AACCAAACCAAACCAAACCAAACCACCCAACCAAAATCCCTAAAATCGCTCCAAGCAGCGGCTGCGGAGGAGCCTCCGGCGCTTCTCCGCGTCCCAGTTCCCCCTCAATCTGGAGGGATTTGGGGATGCACTCGCGGGAGCTGCAGGCAGATTTCACTAAAAAAAAAAAAAAATGCTAAACTGTTGTTTCCTCCAACAGAAAAAGAGAGGAGGAGGAGGAGGAAGAGGAGGAGGAGAAATAGGGAGAGAGAAAATAAAGAGCAACACCTAAGGAAGAGAGAGAAGTTCCTGCAGGAGCTGGACGCTGCAGAGGGTGAGTGTTCCCAGGCAGGGACCCCCCCCCCCCCCCAAAAAAAAGCCCTGAACCCACCGAGGGGGGTGCTGCAGGCAGCTTTCCCCTCCCGGCCGGCAAAATCCTGCCTGGATTTAGGCGGATTCCCCAGGCTGAGCTCTCCCCACCATCACCAAGCTCTGGAGACACCCAGGGGAAGCCAGGCCCTGAGAGAAAAGCACCAGGAAAAAAATAAAATCCCAGAAAAATAAAATAGGGATGAGGAGGGACGCCCTTGCTCCAGTTTGTCCCAGTGCAGCGCTGGATCCGGCCTCCCCCTTCACCTCGGGGTGTCGTCCCCGTCGCCCCCCTTCCCGCCCCGCCCCAAATAAAGGGGGTTGGGGGGTTTGGTGGGGGGGAAAAACCCTCCAGGGAGGATGATGATGGTGCACTTTGCAACGCCTTCTCCTGCGGGGAGCCGCTGCAGAGCCCAGGGCAGAAATCAAAATCATCAGAAATAAAAGCGTCCCCCTAAATCCCAATGTCCCCTCAGGTGTCCCCTCCCCGGGGGAACCGTTTCCCACCCACCGACCCCCCCCCCAACTCCGGGAACCGCTGGCTGGGAACCAGCCGAGCCCAGGACCACCGGGTCCTGCTGCTGGACCCCAAAAACCGCCCGGCCCCGGGGAAAAAGAGGCGGTGGGGAAGCCGGGGCACCTATGTATGTATATATAAAAATATATATGTAAAAAAAAAATATATATATATATATATATAGGTGTGCACACACACACACAAGCCTGGAAACACGCACAGGCGCAGTTTGCAAACGCACAGACGGTGCCTTCTCCTTGCCCGAGCGTCTCCCTCAATTTTACATCATGAAATACCCTTAAATACCTTAAATACGTACGCCCGCTTATATACGTAGACAGACAGACAGACAGATCGAGCGATCTACGCGGACGCGCACCGCACAACGTTCCGCGCGCGGATTTGCGGGGGCTGAGGGCGCCCCGTCCGTGGGGCGCAGGCGGGAATTTACTTATTTACATTTCTCCTTGCGGGTTTTGGGTACCCGCAAGCGGTAGCCTGGCCCCCCCCCCCCCCCCCCCCCCCCCCCCCCCCCCCCCCCCCCCCCGCCCAGCTCAGGGCCAGGGGTGCGCAAGTCTACGAGGGGATAAATGTGCGCCTATAGACTGTATTTTTAATATATATATATATAAAATATATAATTACATAATATAATTATATTTTTATGTATTATATATTTTATTTTATACATACAATATATTATCTACTATATATTTTATAGAGAGACAATACATATAAGCTCCCGCGTGCACAGAAATACCGCAGCATCCATCAGCGGCCACGGACCCCCGCACCCACACCGTGGGCACTTACCTACGTGGGTGGGGGGGTGCGTGGCTGAGCGGAGGGGGGGTCCCCCGAGCCCCCCACCCCGGCCTCGATCCCTTTGTGGCTCAGCTCCTCGCCGCGGTGGGGAGCGCAGGATCAGGCCCGCGGAGCCCGGGCCCCGCCGCCCATCCCGGGGGCCTCAGGCCGCGGGGAGCCCCCGTTTTTGGGGGCGGCATGGCCGGAGCCCTGAGCAGCCCCTCTGCCCTGGGTGTCACTCGCCCTGGAGGTTTCTCCTCTCGGATTTTACCCTGGAGAGGTGGAGGGAAGGGGGGGTGGAGGGGGGGGGTGCTGGTTTGCAGTGGGGTCGAGGTGTCAGCAGTAAGAAATAGTGCCGAGCATGAACTCGCTCTCCCACACACCCCCTCCCCACGCACACCCTCTGAAAAAAAAAAAAAAATCACTTCTTGGGTCGGATTAAGCAAATCGAAAAAGCCTTTTTCCCTTCCTCCCGCAGCCCCCGGCTTGGAAATCACAGATATTTCGGCATTTGGGGCTTTCTCTAGCTCTCTCTTTTTCTTTTTTACCCCCTTTTTTTTTTTTTTCCCCCAGAGATATTTAGCTCCCCCATAGCAGAAACTTTTTATTTTTTTTTTCCCTCCGCCTTTCCACTTTTTAGGTAATTTACTTTCCCTCTCCCACCACTTTTCTCTCTCTCCCTTTATTTCTGACTCCTTTTTGTTGGCCGCATACCCGCTTTGGCCAAGTACGCACCTGGGAGAGAAAACAAGTATTTAAAATAATCATCCTCTCTGGAAGCATTTTGGTCCATTCATTTTCTTTTTTTTTTTTCTCCTTTATTCTTTCCTTTTTTTTTTCTTTATTCTTGATTTTTTCCTTTATTCTTTATTTTTTCTTTTTTTTCCCTTTATATTTTTGATTATTTTTTCCTTTCTTTTTTCTTTATTCTTTTTTATTTTTTTCCTTTCTTTTTTCTTTATTATTTTTTTCTCTACTCTATTTTCCCTTTATTCTTTTCTTCTTTAGTTTTTTTTTTATTTTTCTTTATTCTTTTTTTTCCTCCATTTTCCCTCCCCCCTTCCCAAATTCCTGGAGCCGTGACCAGCTGCATTGATTTGAGGGTTTATCAACAAGATGTTTGTAGCAAAGTAACACCAACAGAGCTCTCCTCGTGCCAGCGTTTCCATTACAAACCCCCGCATTTAGCGCTTTAGGATTTCTCTGCTCAGCCGACCCTTCGGGGGTAGATACCTGGCTCCAAACCTTTTTCTTTTCTTTTTCTTTGGCGTTTACAGGTGAACAGCGTTTTTCTTTTCAAGTTTGTGGTTTCGGGGGGGGGATTTTTTCCCGCCCTTCTGGCTTACTTCAGAAAAATAAAAAAAGTTTGCAATTAAAAACCGTTCTTCCCCCCTCCCCTCTTCTCCCTCCCTTCAGCCCATTCATTTCCCAGGCGAACTCCAGGCTTTAAAACGGTGACGAAAATGAAAAATAAGCAGCCGGGCAGAGGCAGAGCTTAAAGCCCCTCGTGGAGTGGACACAGCGCTGTCCCTCGGAGCCCCCCCTCTCCCCCCCCACGCGTGCCCGTGGGATGGAGGTGCCTTTTTCTCCCAGATAACAAACGGGAAAGGGGAGAGAGTGTCCCAAAATCAAGCTAGGAGCATCTCCGTAGCAAGAGAGACCTATTCTCTCTCCACTCTCTGCCTCCGAAAAGGCATCTCCCCGGGAATTAATTATAGGGCTCGGCCCCCTCCCAAAATTCTCCCGTGGGCACCGGGGCAAGGGGGAATTGAGTCGTATTTCTCTCTCTCCCCCATGTCCGGGTGATTTTTTTTTTGGCACTGGACGCCCATGGGATCCCCCCTCCCCGATCGATGACTGATGCTCCCGATGGAGGGGTGGGGGGGGTTGGGGGGGGGGTTATCGATGCCAGAAGAGCGAGGCTAATCTGCTCTTTGCCAAACAGGGTGTCAATCAGGGCATTATCTGGGCCCGAAGGAGAAAATAAAAGCAGATAAGGCCTTTCCCTCCCCCCGGGAAGAAAAGTAATGGGGGCAAGAGGGGGAAAGTCCCCAGCGCCCCCATCCCTTTCCCTGAAAGTGATCTTGGAATGACCTTGAAGGGGGAGATGGGGGGGGGGGGGGGCCGGGGGGGGGGGGGTGTAGGGAGAGGAGACCGAACAGAAAGTCTTTGAAAAAAGGTGGGGGAAAAAGGCCGCACAAGCGACACCTGTAATTGTTCTTTCCTCCTCCCCCTCCCCCCCCGGGCAGGACCGGCCCAAGGGCCCCCCCATCCTCCCGGAGAGGTAAGAGGGGGTGTCCCGGGGCACCCGGCACAGCTCCCTCATCCCAGACAACCTTCTTGCCCCCTTCCTTTCCAACTCCTTTTTCCTCTTCTCTTCCCTCCTTCCCAATCCATCTTGCCCTCTCTCTTCCTCCCCCACCCCCCCTTTTTCTCCCCCCATTTTCTCGCCCCCCCCCTTCCCTTTCCCCCGCCCCGAATAACGCGGAGCCCCAAAGCGCAGCCCATCCGTTATCACCGAATTATCCTTTGTATTCACAGGACACCCCCAAATTTCGGGAGCCAGAGAAGCTCCCAGGAAGGCGGAAAGGTGGGGGGGTGCGGTTGCACCCCCCTCAAGCCCCTCTCCGCGGGAAGGAACCGCGTAAATCCCGCTTCGTGCGGGGGTCACGAGCGTCCTAAAAAAAACCCCACCTTTTTATCCGCGCGGGGAAAATACAGATTATGGGAAACACCTGAATAGAGCCTGAGAGAGTTTTGTTTTGTTGTTGTTGTTTTTGTCTTCCGAAATTATTCAGTGCCAAAAAACTACCCACAGAAGGAAAAGAAAGGGGAAAAAAAAAAAAAAAAGAGTATTTCCCCCTTTCCCCCCCCCCCCACCCCCCCCTATAAAGACTTGCTCCTTGTGCCAGGGCTGAACGAGGCCGCAAGGTGAAGATTTTAAGGCCCGCGGCCGCGGATGGCTCCGCGGCAACCAAAACAGAGGGGAATGCGGTTTCCGTGGGGCAGAGACCCACGGGGGTGCGTGGGAAAAATAAATAAATAACTAACATCCACCCACTCCCCCCCCCCCAGTGCTATTTTCCAGCGGCGGGGCTCACCCGTATCCCCACTCCAAATTTTGGGGGAGGCAGGTAGCTTTCGCCGCGAGTTTTTTGGTTTTTTTTCCACGCGAACGGAGGCTGGGAACGGGGCTGAGAGTTTGGGTGCGGGTTAATGCCGGTGTCGGCAACTCCGCTTGGCGAATCCGATTTATCGCTCTCCATTTTATACCTTTTCCACGTAAAATTAAGTGTTCGCGCTGGCTACGTGCTCCTCGGGTTTGATCCGAATGAAGAAGCGGTTGCGGGCACAGAAAATCTTCTTTTTTTTTTTTTTACCACGCGTTTGAGAAATTATTAGGAGCTCTTTTCGTGCCTGATTGTTTGGGTTTGGGGTTTTTGGGGGGGGGGGGGGGGAGACAAACTTTCATCTTACCGGCTGCCAGCACTGGTGGCTACAGGTTAACGCCTTTGCGAGCACATTTTGGGTACCGTACGCTTGGAAATCGTTCATTTCCAACGAATACTTGGTTTTTAGGGGGAAATAAAGCGCTGAAATCACCGCAAATCCCTCCCTCGGCAGAGCCCGCAGCCCGGGCGGTACCTACGGAGCCGAGCCCGGTTCCCCCCCCTCCCCTCCCCGGTGCCGCCGCCGCCAGCATCGCGGTTCCGGGGGCCGGAGTAGACAATGTCTATTTTCTGTCATTAATAACTCGTTTCTTAAAAAAAAAAAAAAGAAAAAGAAAAAAAAACCCCTCATTTGGATCCAAGATTGTTTTTTATGATTCAGTTGGACAAGACGGAACACATGTTAGTTTAAGCAGGTTCATGAAATAGCTGTAAATCAAATAAAGTTTACGAGTTTAGCAGGAAATACTGAAAAGATGAAGAAGAAAAAAATAAAAAAAAAAACAACCAAAATAAAAAAAACCCTCCGCCGAGGCAGAGACCAGGAGGCTAAAATAGTCGGTGGGTTTTTGTCCTGCTCTGTGTTTTTCTCTGTTCTCTTGTGCATCTTGGCGATTAAAGGCCTCGAGACCCTGTGTTGGCGCCAAGTGGCATGTTATTAATCAGTTATCCCTAGGTTCAGTCCACATAAGAGAGAAATTTAATCACCAGAAACCAGACCCGACATAAAAGAGAAATCTAAAATCAATTCCCGCCCGACGTCCCCCCCCCCCTCCCCTTCTCCCCCGAAGTTCCCCCCGCAAACTCCACCTCCGAAGCGATCAGAAGGAGCAGAAGCAATCAAGGTCTCGCTCCCCTCTCCCTCTTAATTGCAGTGGGAGAACTGCAAAGTTCTCCGAGCTTTGCCCTGAAGAGCATTTGGAAATTTTAAAAAAATAAATATGTGTATAAAGGAAAAAAAAAAATTAATTAGAAAAATAAACAAACACCAAACCCCAAGGACCCGCCACCGCAACGCAATAAGTTTGTCCTTGATCTCGCTATAAAAACGTGAGGGGGGAGAAATATCCCAAGCGGAGCCTTTAATAATGGAAAGGGGGGTGCGGAGAGGGGGGGGAAAATCACACTTATCCCTCTTAAAATGATCTTTGAAAGTTCGCAGGGTCCCCCCCTCATCCCCAGGTGCCGGTCGGGGTATTCAGCCCCCCCGGTTTTTGCCTCCCTCCTTCCCCCCGCCCAGGGTCCACTCGGATGGAATTTGGGGGTGTCCTCTGCGGGAGCTGAGCCTTTGTTTCGTGTCCCCCTTCTCCCCCTCTTTCCTCCAAGGCGTTTTGGGTGGGAATACCCAGATTTGGGTTAGGCCGCGTGGGCAGGAGCAGGAATCCTCGGCCCTTCTCCTTGTCCCCCCCGTCAGGGCAGCCGGGAAAGGTCCCCTCCTCCGGGAAGAGGGGACAGCAGGCGACAAGGGACCAAAATATCTCGTTTCCTCCCCCAAAAAACCTGCTTGAAACCCGCGGAAAGTGGAGGGCAGCGCGGGAAGGACCCGGACTCAAACCCGCAGCTTCCACGCGTGTTTTGCGTGGGACTATCCCCTTCCCACCGGGGTTTCCTCCCGGCTGCCCCCTCGAGGGGGGGGGCGGGGAGGAAGTCACGGTTGTCCCTCGGCTGCAGTTCCGAGCCGTGAAGGGCACCCGGGGGAGGCGGGCGGTCGCCCCGGGGGCTATATTTGGAAAAGAATTTGGAAACCCTTCCAGCAAATCTGTGCGAAAGGTACCGGACCCGGTGGGAGAAGCTGCCCCCGGGGGCTGCCCCTTCCCCTTGAGCACCCTCCCCCACCCCCGAGGGTCGCCCCCGGGGGCAGCATCCTCCTCCTCGGGGACCCGCGGGTTTATTCCTCGAAAGAAAAAAACTCCGGGGAAAAACCTTCTCCTGCCCAAGCCCCAGGAGAAGACCTTCCTCCCCCCCCCCCGCCCCCGCACGACAGCCAAGATTTGGCAGACGCCCTCATCCCGCGTGGGTTATGGCGGCTTCGGAGAGAAGATTGAACTTTGTGCCACCCAGATTTGCTCGTCCTGCCTTAAAAAAAGTAATGAGGAGGGGGGGAGGTCCTGTGGACCTCGACCCTGTGGGGGGGGGACACGAAAGAACTGGCTCCTCTCCACGCTGCCCCACCTGCCCAAACCTACTTGCTGTATTTTAACCAAACCCGTAGTTTTTCCCGCACGTTTTTCTCTCCACCAACACCCCCTCCCTCCCCCCCAAAAAAATAAATCTAGAAAGCATTGATTTGATTTGAGTCGATTAATGGGATGGTGGGGTTCCCCCCCCCCCCCTCCGCTCTATCTGATCGTTTTTCTACAACCCGAAGAGACTGGAAACCACAGAGAAAATAATCAAAGTGCAGCATGTTTTCCCACAGTAGGAACGCATGTTAGCACTCTCGCCACGTCTTGATCCTGTTTGGGGGAGGGCGGGGGGGGGTGTATCCCTCCCTCCATCCCTCCATCCCTCCATCCATCCCTCCATCCATGCATCCATCTCTCCATCCCTCCACCCGGAGATGCGTTCAAGGGCGGATCCTGCACAGATACAGAACGAATGATGCTTTTTTTTTTTGGGTGCCCAGAAAACACCCCAGACCCGCGGACTTGGGCATCCCCCGCGGCTTCGGGGTGGCAGCTGCGGGTGAGGATGCGGGTGCGGGGCTCCCCGCAACGGGCAGGCTGCGGCCGAGGGAGAGGGTGGGTTCCAGGGGGAAGAGGGGAGAAGGTTCCTTCTCCAGCAGAAAATGGTTTTCCAAATCCCCCCCCCCCCTCCGCTGTCAAGAACATCCCTAACTCCTCCTCTCTCCGCCGAGCGGCTCCGCTCCCCCCTCCCGGCTCCCGCAGCTGGGCGGCGTAGGTAGCTCCAGATAAGTGAAAGTGGTATTTTTATAGGCTGATAAAAGAGACTTATCTCGGCTTTCCCGAATCTGACAAAGATTCCCTAATTGGTCATTTGCCCACAGCAGCTTCCCAAGCCCGGGGCCCGGCAGCCTCTATTTTCAGCCTCCAATGGGGGGGTTGGGGGGGGGTGTCGCGCCCCCGGGACCCCCTTCGGCTGCTGCTTGCTCCCCGGGCCGTTCCCCTTCCTAAATCCTCCGAGATCGCTCCTTTCCTCATTCCCTCCCACCCACCCGCACAGGCGGATGGATGGAACGGAAGGGGCAGCCCCGCATCCCTGGCCAAGGGCAGAGCCGCCGCCGCCATCGCGTCCCCCCGCACACCCCGGGGGGACCCTCCGGGGCATCGAGCCTCGGGGAAGAGTCTCCCAGCCTTGTCTTTTCCGCAGGAATCACTCCCTCAGGATTGCCCACCGAGGAGGGTTTGTCTCTGCAGTCTGGTTCCAATAACCACCCTCCGTGTCTTGCCTGAGAGCGCCTACAAACTACCTATTTTTGCAACAAAAATGCATTATATCAACTAGAAAAAACCTCCCGATCATGTACAAATACACCTTCAAGCAGAGCAAAAGCTCTCTCCTACGGATGGGTAACGAGTGGAGAAGAACAATCTTGCACCAACCCTGTCTCCTCTGACCCACCGAATGCCGAGATTAAATAGAAATTTAATCCCTGGGATTAAATACAAAAAAGAAAAATTGGGTCACCTTCTTTCCCCCATGGCTTCCCAGGGAGCCTGGCTCCCCCTGTGACCATCTTACTGCCAGCCCCAGCTCTGCTCCAGCATGAACTGGAGACTTTTTTCCCCCCTCTCCGATGCGTTTTATTCACCAGGCTACCCCAAAAAAAACCCCCATTTCTGAACACAGGGACCCTGCAGCCAGCTCACATCTCACCTCTCATTTTCCTTTTTTTTTTTTTGGCTCAGGTAGGGGGAAGGGAGCAGGGGATTAACGGCCCATCTGACCTCCCAGTGGTGGACGCACATGAATCAAACGCAATCAAAGGCCCCAGTGTCAGCATTAGCTTGACCCCTACGACTGGCCAGGGGCTCGCTCGCAGCGAGGCCTGTTCTGGCCAGAGCAGCATGAACCTTCCCCCGGGGTTATTAATGCCTGCCAAGGGCTCTGCCCGGCCCGCCCGAGCCCGTGGGGTGGGGGTTACAGCCACCTCAGCCACCCCGGGGTGCGGGGCCCCTGGGGATGGACCAGGCTTTGCCCCGTTATGGCAACACCAGGATGGTCCTGCTCGGTTGAGTCAAAACAAGTCTCTCTGCTTTAAACCATCCATTTAAACTCATGGAGAGAAGAAAGGAGGGGGGGGATTTTTTTGTTTTAGTCTGGGTTTTGCTGCCATCTTATTTTTATTTTTTTTTCCCCCCCTTGTGTTCATGCCTTTTGCCTTTCCATGACTGTTTATTTGGTATCTATGGTTTCCCTAGAATGGTTTCGGAAGGAGAAGCAGCTGCTCACATCCCATTGGAGCCCCTGGAGCGTGGGGCAAAGCCAAGCTCCATGGGGAGAGGCAAAGTCCCAGCCCTGCCATGAGGCAATTTGGGACCAATATCCCAGTGAACATGCTCCACTCTACCCTTGAGACTCAGCAGGTGCTGAAGCGTGGAGGAACTGGGCTTTAATAAAGCCCAGACAAATGGCCCACACTCTGTTCATGGATCTTCAGGAACAGGAGCAGCACCCGAGCGCATCCTTTAATGCTTTTTTTCCCCCCTCTCAAAGAGGAACGAAGAGGAGCTCCCCAGTTAGATCCCAAATCAAATCCCCAGCGGGAGAGCGGTGTGTCTGTAGGAGCTGATTCTGACACCAGCCTTTCAGAAAACGTCCCGAGATCCCTCTTCTCAGTGAACTTTCCCCACACCCAAATCAGCCAACCATCGTTGGGAAGAAGAGCCCTCGCACCACAGGAGCAGGCTCCAAAGGGGAGGTACGTGGTCCTGTCAAAATTTCAAGCTCACTCTCCACTTCAATGTCATATTTAATGGAAATAGTGCAACCTCCTCTTCTCCCCACCTACTCCAGCCTGGGCTATTTTTATTTCTTTCATGCACGCTTTAACTTTGACATGACTTTTGCTTTTAACCTGCTTCTTCCAAATATATATATATATAAAATCCTTCTATTAAAAAAAAAATAGATGCCAATAATCTCTCAGCCACACTTGGCTCTTTAGTTTTTAACTGGTTAGCTGACATTAAATCTTGTTTTCCTTTTTGCAACGACAACCGGATGAGCAAAGGCTCCTGAGGAAAATGCTGGTGGGAGCTGGGCAGGGTTCTGCTGGCTGGGAGGGCTGGCACCCAGCTCTTAGCATGGACCTCACTTCTCCTGGCTTCTCACCAGGGCTGAGAAGGGAGCCTACAGCAAGGCTCCCGTCAAACCCGAGCTGCCAAGAAAGCTCAGCGTGCTCAGAAATCAGCCTGAGCTTCCCGAGAGGGAATTCCAAGGGAGGCTGGCCTTGGATGTCCACCCAGAGGAGTTTCAGGGCCAAGAAGAAGTGTGAAGTTGTTGCTGCTTGAACCAATGTTGCTTGAACCAACTCGCAGCGCTCCCTCTGCCAAAGGGTTTTCTGCCACCAGGTTTCAGAGGAACAGCACGTTGCCAGATTCCCAATGGCAGCCACTGCCCAGGCTGCCCGTGAGCCACCCTCCTGGGGCCAGTGTGGCCCCTCGGCACAGCCAGAAGAGAGACAACATCACTGGGATGGAGCAGGGAGGATGGGTCCACCCATGACGTGTGCCACTGTCACAGGGCTAAGACCTCACCCTAAGGCAGTCCCTAGCTGAGGTCCTCCCTGCCCCAACTTCTCCTCTCTACGGAGCTGGAAATATTATTTCCTTGTCACCACACAACCGTGGGACCAGATCAAGAGAGTTCAATGCCAGGGGGATGCAGTACTTATGTTTCTGACAGCTTTTTGAAACCCTGGGAGTAAGAGCTGTTGCTCACCCCCTTTGGGAGCTCCTTTGGGAGCTTCTGAACTGGTTGGGTGATGTCTGTGGAGTCCCTAGTGCATAAGTGTTTTTATTACACCACGCCATCTCCAGTGGTGCCAGCAGCACATCCCACGCTCACAGGTGGTGCCAGTGTCCCTGGGGAGACTGGTCACAGCAGCCCTGATCCCCCCCACCCTGTAGCAGCAACATCTTTGGGCCTCACACACCGGACAGGAGCATAAAAAGTCCAATACTGGTTGCTCTGTTCAATTTGGGGCCATTTTTTTGGACAACAATGGGCCCATCTGTAAAACGGTAGAGTAGTTTGATGCCTTTCATGATGACTTAGTATTATGGTCTTGGCTAGGACAAGTACTCTGCCATCCCGTGGTGGGCTCATCCACCATGGAAACAGGGGGCCTTCAGCATCGTGCAACTTTGCAAAAGGATGTAAGAGACCAAGCGAGCACCTATTTATTCCCTCCCAGCCCCTCTCTTGATTCCATCCAGACTATGGACCTGGCAATATTAGTTAGGCTGAAAACTCAGCAACCCTCTAATTTGGGTAAGTCTTAACAGCAAACGCTCTAAAATCCATCTGCTCTCCCCCCAAACTGCTGCCGTGACCGAGAACAGAAAGTCGAGTCAAAGGGAACAGAGATGGAAAGGAGAGAAACTGGGTTGGGACCGCAGGAAACAGAAGCAAATTTGCCAGGAGAACAAGTCCTTCAGTATCCACTGGCTGGATTTAAGTGGTACTTAGGGCTTTTACAAGCCCTGTGCATCAGAGAGGATTTCATCGGAGGCAGAGAATAGCTGCATTATGCTAAATCACCCATGATGGATGTACCAACCCTGAACAAGGTTCCTCAGGCCAGGACCTCGAGTAAACCCTCCAAAAGGCTTTTTCTTGCTTTCAAAAGACAGAGATGGATTATAAGCCATAAATCCAATATACCACAGCTGTCTGGGGACTCTGGCAAGAAAAAAACCCAAAAAAGCAGCTCCAACGAGGAAATGCCTCTTTCCCCAAGAAACCCAAAGCATCTACAGAGGGTCCTCCATCTAGCACTGGTCAGGTTGTGGTGGGATGGAGGTACCTCACTCATTGGAGCATTTCTCCCAAAAAAACCCGATAGCTTTTCCACTTCTACTTCTATGGGAAGTCCTTAGCACACATTTGGCGCAGTTTACAGGATGATGATGACAATGTGTTTCTCCTAAATAAAATCCATTTTTAAAGAGTACATGTGCAATTACTTTGGGTTTTGGCCTGTATTCAGGAAAGAATTTCCCCTCGGGTCAGATTTGGCAGGGACTGGTAAGGTTTTCTTGCTTTCCTCTGTAGGGTGGGCCATGGTCCACTTCCTAAGATCATCTGGACATTTTCACCTAACAATTTCCCTGCTACTGCCGGGACCCGGGACACTGGCAATGCCCTTGATCTCTCCTGCCTGTTGGAGTTTTTTGTGGCTTTTGGTCTTTTGTACTAGCAGTCTTAAATTTGTTATAGGGTGTTGGGAAGTGTTTTATGGCCTGCAGCGTATGCGGTGGATGTTCTGGGGACCCCTCTGGATTAAGCAGCTATTACATGGTCACCTGTAATTGTGAGCGCCTGCACTCCATGAGGCAGGTGGTCCCTTCTCACGTGCTGTCACCCTTCCCTCGTCTTCCAGTAGCAGGGCTCTGACATCCAGCCACCGGGCAATTACACGCGCGGCACGGTCACGTGTGACATCTCCCCTTTCTCTTGGTCGAAGTGTGGTGCTTATAAACCAAGGTGATAGGGGATATTAGGACAATAAACAAGGTGGAAACGCCGGGACTGGGAAATTATGAAACGTGGGCTCTGCTCCTGTCTCGCTACCGAGCAATTACGTGGGACCCTTTTCTCCTTCCCCCTCCCTCGACTGAGCATCGAGGCCACTCTAGTTACCCCAGGCTCCTCCTGAAGTCAAAAGAAAGGTGTTGTGTCTAGTCCTAAGACACCTCCCTGCAACCATGGGGTTGACTTGTCCCTACACATCTACCGATACCAAGGAGAACCCAAAAAACCAGAATAAACTAAGTTTCTACTTTTTGTGTCTCTTAGCCCTGATTCATACACGTGATGAGCTTAGCACACGTTTCTGAGTTTGTCTGTGTCTCCAGCTCTCCTACTCCTACAAACAGATCCATCCGTGTTAAGTTAGAGGGGAGATTTGGATTAGATATCAGGAAAAAAATTCTTTGTTGTGAGGGTGGTGAGGCACTGGAACAGG
>BJBW01010187.1:0-57159 GCA_004320125.1 Scolopax mira
CATATGAAGACAGCTTTTCCACTAGATTTGTGTGAGGGACCGTATCAAATGCTTTTTGGAAGTCCAGGTACACTATATCGACTGCCTTACCCTCGTCCAATAATCTGGTTATCTTGTCATAGAAGCAGATTAGGTTTGTAGAAGCAGATCAGGTTTCAAAGGTCTTTGTCAGAACCATGTACTTTAAAGGGGTTGTTACTTAAGCCCTTATTACATTTAGAATTTACATTTTAAAAATTAAAATTAAATGTGACTATATTATCTCTTCCATCTTGAATATTTTTCATACTAATGTATGATACTGTGATCACAATTCAAATTTTAAGTGGACTGATCATCATCATAGAATTATCTTTTCCTTTTTTATGTACAATAGACGTTTCTCAAGAATCTGCTCATCTGGAGTTACCTCATTGGTGTAGCACTACCAGAAACAGACTCTAGGCTTCTTGAGCTGTAATATACTTTCAGGACCTGTTTGCCATTTACTACTGGAGAGTTTTCTGAAGAGTCATTAGTTAACACTGAAAATTTATCCTAAGGTGAAAATTTCATCTTTCTTTATGTGAAGAGCACTATTATTTGTGTGCTATGTAGAGAACAATTGGCCTCACAGAGTACTCCATGATGACAACACCTGAAATACACATTCCCTTAGAATATGCCTTGTTCTTGAATCAAAAAAGGGAAAGGTTGAAGAATAGTGAGTAGACTAGGCATTTCAACAGGAAAAAATCATAATGTTGTTGTAGACATAGGGTGAAAGTAATTCCATTCAGTCATAGTCAGTTGGTTTAACACATCCATGTCAAGTCATTACTGTTTGGAGCAATGATTATTAATTGCTTGAACTGTAAGTGCCTTCCTTAGAGAGGCAAGTACTGCATGTCTTGTCATCAGTAATACATCATAGCAATACATTTTATATCGGAACAAAAATCTCCATCTAATTAAAACTCTTAAATAAACATAGAGTTAAAAATTTCCCTGAGAAGTTAATAAGGCCAGTATGTTTCCATAAGCTTTATGCAAAAAAGGGTCAAGCACCAAAACCCGATTTGATATTTTTTCCAAGTCCCAGGTTGAAGAAAGCTATATAGAAAATCCTTCTATGTGCCACAAGCTTACTTGACTATGTATGTAACATGAAACAGTTTTTAAATTGTTAGAAAATTCAGTCATTCCAGGTAGCTGGCAGCCTTCATTCCTATCTCTTAATACTATCTTAACTGTCCTCGCAGTTGCCAGTCTTAGTCTTTTTCCCAATCCAGTTGGTTCTAGTTTTTTCACTTGCTTTCAGTTGACTTCAGCTAACTTCTGCTCTCCAAATCCCAAGGTGCAAAATTTTCCTTTAATGCCTGTTAAAGTCTTTATTTGTTTCTTTCAGTCTTTATTTGTACCAACTGCACCTAATAGAGTAGTTACAGAGATTAATTTTCCTTTACCCTTTCTTGTCAACAGTTCCAGCATTTGATTTGTATTGCAATGCACTTTCATTCATACTGCCTGGTTCTGGCTTGTATACATTGCCTAAGCTCTATTCCCTTTGAATGAGCTAATAATTTACTGCATTTCAAAACTGCACTTGCAAGGACAGGCCAGTTCAGACGGATGGAAACGTCTGCAGTACAAGTGGAACCACTGAGAAAAGCAGGTACTAAAAATCTAGGTTGTCTCAAGCCTAGGTTGTCTCAAGCAAAACTTGAAGTTTTTTAGATTTATGATAAAGCCAAACCTGTGTGTGTTTTCATATGGATGGGAGAAAAAAATATCATCTTCCTGACAAAAGGTGTTTTCATTTGCAAAGGTTGTTTTGAAGTCCTTAATAAAACGTAAATGCCATTTAGAACAAAGAAATAGTTAACATTATAACAATAAATGGTCTGACCAATGTATCTTCCTGGTTTTATTACCAGAAATGACTGAACTATTCTGCCTGACATTATCTGTTAAGAAAGTGGTCTTTATTATTGCAAAGAATGTTTTAGCATTTAACATTTTAGCAGTTATGGTTTGGCAATTTTAAAGACACATAAAATATGGTTTCATAATGGGAAACTTAGAGGAATTGAAAAAATAAGCAGTGGTATCAGTTTCTCCTGATAGGAGGCATGGTTAGAGGGTGAAGAATGTGTTACTTTCTGAGGCTGTAATCCTGAAAAGAGAGTTTTCAAAATGAGAAAAGTACTCTAGACTTAAATTTGCTTTTACAAAAAAAAAATAAAATGTTTCTTTAAAATTTTATGTCTCTGAGTTCTAAAGCTTTAAATGTCTAAAGCCAGATTGTGCATCTTTTTCAGTGAGACAGGCAGTTTCTGAGGGAAGAAAATATACAATCTAAATAAGAGTTCTGGAATGAACCCTGAATCTTTACTGCAAAACTGCTTTCTAAAGCTACCCAACTGATTTCTAAGAATCAGAAGTAGTCTTTATCAGTGAATAGAAACATTCTTGGAGAATTTACTAACATGCATCCAATCCTTCTCTGCCCTTTAGTAATATAATGCTGTAGTAGGTGAGGAACACTTTCTTCCTCTTCTTTCTTACTCTGAAGCAGCTGCAAGCTTGAGATTTAGACTCTGTGAATTAATACATACAGCTGGCAGGCATATTCTAGAGGACAACATATAGGTCCAGAGATTTTTTTTTTCCTTCTAGGTTAGTTTGTAATAGCAACCAGGACTATTTTCCATGCAAAAATGGCTGTCCATTTTTCAAAATAGTCTGTGGGCTGACTGACTGACAGATTCCTAGCTGGATGTGATGCAGTCTTTGACAATCATGTGAATTTGTCATGTCATCTTTCCCCTTAACATTTGTGTCATCATTCACGCATTGTTATTCAGTAGATTACTCTGTAAATGTTTTATTTTGACTGCATCCAATCACCATTGTTTTGCATAATTTGAGTATCTTTTTTACTTAAGTATAGCCTGCCTAGTAATATATGGCTATAACAATTTAACTTCAGCACGTCCTAATTGGTTTTCATTCTCTTAAAAATTGTACTTCGAAATAGACATCACAACTTATATTAGACGCCTCTATTAATAACTCTTTTTTCTCAATGTAGCATATGAAATATCTCAAAATTCTATTTTTTCTCAATATATTAGGAATTCTGAAAAGATTTCATATAAATTAAGAAATAATGACACAGGAGGTGTTGGTTTTGTGTTGTTTGGTTGTTTTTTGGTTTTGGAGGTTTTTTTAAAGGATTTGCTTATTATTTGTAAAATTCAGGGTTCCCACTGTTTGTGTTATGTGGATTATTTCAGTGTGATTTATTCTTTGTGCTGTAGAATCTCTATAGTTAAATTTGGTTTGTGTTAGGTTGAACAAACTTTATGTAGATGAATATTACTTTGAGACACTGTTTTGTTTGTTTTTGTTTTAATACAGAGTGTGTTTTTCACTTCCAATGTGAACATTTAACTTAGGGTTTGATGTTTACAGCTGAGCCAACAGTCTGAACTTCTGCTGATTCAAGTAGTTGTTTTTCATTCTGTATGCAGGATTAGCAAGGAAGTATGGTTACCTTTCAGAGAGCTGACAGCACTGA
The DNA here is from genome assembly GCA_004320125.1 of Scolopax mira. Lineage (NCBI taxonomy): Eukaryota > Metazoa > Chordata > Aves > Charadriiformes > Scolopacidae > Scolopax > Scolopax mira. Next base: position 3,563 of record BJBW01010187.1, read on the forward strand.
TGGAAATAGTGAAGCTGCAGTTTAACACTGGATTTTAAAATACATATATTTTGTCAAGTAAAAACCAACTGTTGACTCCAAGGCATCTTTTTTATGCTTGTAGACTTTTTACAGTGTGAATATTCTTTGCTTATGTAGATTCAGACCAAAGTGGTCGTTACTCTACTCTGATTTGTTAACAAAGAATATGCTTAAAGAGGTGGAAAGAAATTTAGTACAACTTCAAAAGTGTACTTTTTATAAATGATATTAAGTGGGTTGATTTGTTTTAATCATTTGATGATCCCCGGGGGTCCCTGCATATGTCACTGTCAAATCTGAACACAAATACTCTCAGTGCCTAACACACACTAGAATAACAAGATGCTACTGCTATTTCATCTTCTACTGATTATTCTTTTCATTTTAATTTTTCTTTTCTCTGCATGGAGAAAGAGAAGGTATAATGATCTAGTGAGCTTAGTAGGCCTCAGCAGTTGAGAACTATTCAGTTGTACTATCCATAAATGAATATTAAAAAAAAATAAAAGGAAACAGAACTATTTCTACTTCAAGCACAATGGATATCCATTCTTCTGCTTTGTCACCTCATGACTGATCACAGTTCTCTGCTGGCAATGCTGCTGTAAGATTTGAAGGAAGGTGGAAAAGTTTTTGTTTCCTCCCCCTACCAAATATAAGGATTATTGACAGCATTCTGCGAAGTCCTTTGGTTATATTTCCTCTAGCAGTTTTCTATTTCCTTCTGTCAGAAAATGACCATTTTTTGAATGAGAACATACTTTGGAATACCTGCCACATAACTCCATTTACATTAGAGTGGTTGCTTGCCTTTAAATTTCTTCAAATGATTCTGCACCATTTAGCCATTGAAGATCATGAGTACAAGATTTTTTTCAATGCAATTCTTTATAATATTTGTGATAATAACATGAGAAAGCAGTGAAAATGCTGGTCAACATGACAGGGAAAATTAGTATGAAAATGCTGAGTAGTTGTTCCTTAGAAAAATAGTTGCAGGGGGTGCTTTGTTAAACACTTGTCATACACAAGACAAAATTTTGTATCAGATCTAGAGGAAGGATTGTTTTCAGATAGAGACTTTTCAAGTAAATAGCTGACAGAGAACCTCACAGACCTCTGCAAACATGATATCCTGAGTATCGTTCAGCTCTTACTGCACCATTGGTTTTTTTTCCCAGTGTATCAGATATGGTTCAATTCTGTGGAGTACTGTTATAGAAAGGAAAAAAATCATCACATATGCAATGATAGTAATGATAAAGTTATTCCTTTCCACACTACATTGTATACTACAAAAAGCTGTCTTGCTGCAGAAATGTGATGTGGTTGGGTGTTATTTTTACTACATTGTATACTACTTAAAATCTGGAATTGCACACAATTCAGATATTAATTTGTGCAGCAGGAATTTATGTTGAACATTTTCTGTGCTTCATTGTTTATATTCCTTGTTTATTGTTTGTCCATTTTTTATATATATGTATATTTATATATATAAAGCAAGTAAGATAGTACTTGCTTTAAACCAAAAAAAAGCAAGGATTGAGTTAATCAGATTTTCAAGCCTGCTTTTCTGATACAGATTTATTTACTGAATGCCGTTTTTCACGTGTGTGGCAATAAAGTTATGACTGGTGTTTTTATTGCCTAACACACATATGACAGAGGGATTCACAGAAATTGTATGTGATTATTAAATCCATACAATTCAGAATAAATTTGTTGTGAAGATGAAGATTGAAGACTTCATTTTAAGTAATCGTGTTACATTACGCTTCCTGCTTTCTAGTGATAAACTTTGACTTTCCGTCCTAAATTACAGTGAAAGTCTTTAGATGCTGCTATAAGTGGTTATTGGCACAAGTATGTCAGTGGAAGCAATAATTGTCTTGGTATCATTTTTTTATGAAAGCATAAGCATATTTTCATGTCAATAGTTTGGTTTTGTACTAACTTGCTAAAAAAGTAACTAAACCTCTTCAGAACTTTTTGAAAAATGTATGGAATGTCATCTTCTGTAGCAAACCCTTCTTGCTTCTGTTTTGTTATAATCTTTTGCTACTGTGCTAATCCACAAATATTTGTTATTGGTTTCTCTTAACTTAAAGCAGGAGAGTACAAGCATGAATTCTATACTTGTAAGAGTCACCTGGTTTTAAAAGTATAAATATAAAGGTGGTCTTTGTAGGAAAGAGAAATCAACAGTAATGCACTTTTGTTTGTTTTTAAAAACTTACTATTTGTCATGAGATTTCTGAGTTTTTTAACTTTGTAGACCGTTTTTAACAAATGCATATCTATAGATTGCTCAAGCTTAGTATTGCATGTAGTATAAAGGGTTGTTTTTCTTTTTTTACATTCTGTTTTCATAGATTCTCTGCAATGTCAGCAAGTGACTTGTTGCCTTTTGATGATATAATTTTACTAGCTGGTATGGGAAATAAATTTCTCTCTTGGTCCCAAGAAAAAAAATGTAAGAAAAAATAAACTAGAAATGAAAAATCAGATGTTGTATTGAATTATAACAGGTATAATTTAAATATTGTCACTAATCAGAGTAGTTGCTAGGAATTTTGAATTCTAATGTAAAAGACCAAATTTGATCTGAGATTTTTTTATTTCCCTCAATCTTATCTGGTCTTGTTCAATTAGCTGGACATTTACGATTAAGTACTTCCACAGAGTAGCCATCTGATTATTATTGTTATTTTGTTTTATAAAAAGCTGATTTTTTTTTTATACAAGACATTAGTATTCTCTTTATTCCTTTGTAGCATTCTCTGAGCAGACACTGTTTGCATCACTTAAACATTTTGGTTCTGATCAGTTTGTAGAAACTGTTGAAGAAAAGACATTTAGCACTGTGCGGATGGGTTCTGAAATGGATCTTGAAAACTACCAAACTGCTTTAGAAGAAGTACTCACATGGCTTCTCTCTGCTGAAGATTCATTACAAGCACAAGGGGATATATCCAATGATGTAGAAGTTGTTAAAGAACAATTTCAAACCCATGAGGTATATGTTTATGCTAACCTTTCAGTAGACGTTTATCTGTCTATAACCCATAATAAAGTAAAAAATACTAAACAAAGATATTTCTAGATTATTTTATTCCTTTTTGGTTTTAATTTTGATTTGGAGAATTCAAAGGCAATATTGGAGACTGTGCCCTATGCATAAAATAAAAGTGTTTATTTCTGTTTTGTGTTACAACGTTTGGGGAGGGATTGAAAAAATAAAAAGCAAAGGTTTGGAAAGTGGTGGTTCTTTCCATCCAATGAATCAAACTTAAAGCTGGATTTTATTTTTATTGTCAGGGTTTTATGATGGAATTAACAGCTCACCAAGGGCGTGTTGGCAATGTTTTGCAAGTTGGAAGTCAGCTTCTAACAACTGGAAAACTTTCAGATGATGAAGAGAATGAAATCCAAGAACAAATGAATCTACTTAATTCACGATGGGAAAGTCTCAGGGTAGCAAGTATGGAAAAACAAAGCAAGTAAGTAATGTCAGGTAAAATAGTATATATGGAGTTTGACTGAAACAATTGTGGATTTGACTAACAGTTGGGATTTTCTTTCTCTTGCCTGTGAACAAAACTCCATCTCAGATCTCTTTTTAACCTGAAATTTGATGTTTGGTATTCTTTAAGCTTGCATGTTGTTTTGAGACTGGAAGCCACACAAATCAGCAGCTATCAACAATTTGGACACCAGTAACATTTTAAGCAAAATTTGTATAACCTGCCTCACTTTTTTTCCTGATTGTTTTTTCTGTCAACTTTCAGAAAAGTAAGAAACTTTAATGAGATACAAAACAAAAAGGAATAAATCTTTAAGACCTGTAAATCTTGATCCCGTAAAAATAGTAAGTGGGAGCTTCCCTTTCCAGGAAATAATGTCATGTTTTTATCTCGGGACAACTTCATCATTTAAAAAAGTGTAAGACCTAAAGCTTAAAGTAGAAGTACAATTAAAAGTAGAAAAATGATCTATTAATTAGTCACACTAGTCTTTGAAGCATTTTTAAGATTTCTATGTCTTATTTTTTACATAGTGCTATCTAGTTTAAGAAAGTAAGTGCCAGAGTGGAGTAATATGGGGGGTTTTGTGTATGATATGGAGTAGTTAAACCAGAAAAGTGATTGAAAGTGTTTTTTGGTGTGAATTGCTTTCCTTACCATAAGAAAATCCCTGTCTGCTATAATAACACTGTTTCAAACTCATGTGCCCGAGTCTTACTTTTTCATGAGGATTTTTGAATGCCTACTGATCTTTCTGTAAAGACGTCTTAATTTTTCTCTTAGAAAATCACAATGAACATGTATTAAGTGAGAAAAACTTCTGTCCTTTCAGGCAGAGCGTGAGAGTGACTTATTTTGCAACTGTGATTTTAATTAATACCTCCAGTAGTCAGGCCAGTGGTCTAGCGCAGTATCCTGACTACAACAGAACAAGGAAAGATCAGCTTTAAGGGATATATGTGATCTCCTGAAGCAGCATCTTCTCACTGCCTTTTAGAATTGGTAGAGATCAAATATTAGGCTGCATGGGCCCATTGGTCTGGAGAACCAAATATTGGGCTGTATGGATCATTGCTGTGGACTCATGTTACAAAGTTCTCCATAGAACTTTCACAACCTGAAGATGTTTCCAGATGAGTTGACTTCCAAGAGAGAAGTCACCTTCGACTGAGATCTAAACAGTTTCACATCTTTGGTGACCTACTATTGATTTTATATTTATTTTCTTCTATCTGTTTATTCAGTATCCCCTTGGGCTCATTATTGCCTATCTTTGGCAGTGAATTCTACAGGCCTTTTACCTAGTATGTATGCTAATATTTTGAGGAATGACTTCTATTTCTTTGTTTGACCCCAATAGCTTAAGTGATTATGCTAGTTACTATGTTACGAGTGAGGGTCAGCAGTGTTTCCTTGCTCTGTTCAGAAATATATGTATTTGGTTATTAATCTTGCTCTTCTTTGAGCTTTTTCCAGTTCTACCTTATCTTTCTGGTGTTGAGGGGACCAGAATTGTTCACAATATGGAAGGGCAAACTGTGATTTTGAACAACTGCATAACATTGCTCTCTTTTTTTTTTTATTTTTTAATTTTTTTGCAATATGTTAGTAATTCCAAACATTTGATTTCTTTTTGGCTTACTACTGAGTATTGAGATTGTTTTCTTTATTCTGTCTTTCTTTGGCAGTCTGTAAAATTGTTGATGGGTTTTGGGTGTTTCAACCTTAGTTCTTCCAGCTTTACTATTTTCTTGGAGAGAAGACTCTATGATAATTTACTGTAAGCAGTTTTTATTTGCCATATTTATTTTCATGGAAATTAATGAATTCAAGTAGCAACCTAACCTCTATGAGTGGTACCATGTCTACTGAAATGTCTTTTAACACCATTTGTTAGATTTATCTCCCAGGTTAAGCAATAGGTCATTGCTTGGGGAATTGAATGGTCTAGCATCTTCTGAAGCTACTATCATGAATCTTATTTAAGGAAGGGCAAGAGGAAGAAATAAGAAAAGCAGGCCGTTTTTCTTCAGCATGCTAATGTATTGCTTGCTGGAAGAGTGAAATCCACAGTGAATACATATTCAGGTAATTCACTATGTATTTGGGTAATATGAAATCAGTGGAAGATAGAAAGTGATAAGGGCTTAATGGAGGATGTTGTGCTACTGTTTTGACTTTTAATACAAAAAATCTGTGATAAATTCAATGAAATTTGTGTTAGGGCAAGAGAGAATTTCTCAGGAGTGATGATCTACTTAGACATGGCTAATTTTGACCTGACCTAATTTTGTGTCAAACCCTTGTGTTTCAAGCACCAGCTGGAGCAGTATGAACAGCTTTCATATCACAATGTAATATATTTCTGGGTTGTTATACACAATTTAAAATCTCAGGATCTACATTCTACTTCAGCTTAAAGCATAATCTTCTGACCACATTGCTGTAATCTAGTCTTAAAGGCAACAGTGTCGTGTTTATCCAAACAGAAGTGGTTTTGTGAAGAGGAGAACAGCAAGGCTGTCTTATCTTCTGTTGTAATGGTAATGGGAAGTGTAAAAAGAGATAGCATGCTTTACAGAACAGGGGAAACAAAAATAAGCAATCAACAAAGGGAGGAGAAAGATATCCTGATAGAGAATACTGTAAAAGTGAAAGTCTTACGAAAAGTGGTTTAGGGGGTCAGAATATCAGGGGAAGTTTGGAACACAGCAATGCCATGTTTAAAAGCAAGTCAAATTGAATTTCCCATGTATCCACTATGTATTGAAAGTATTTCACTCTTCTAGCAAGCAATATAGTAGATGCTAAAGAAAAGCAGCCTGTTTTTTCATTTCTTCCTCCTGCCCTTCCCCAAATACGATTCTCTATACAAAAGCATCTCAGAGTGACAAATGAACCACTGGATAGGAAAACTCAATGCAATTTACCACTTTATGGAGAATTCCACAACTATTAAAACACATTCAATTCAATGGAAAAAGATATTTTGTATTTGAAACTTATAAGGGTCATAACATAATCAAAGATTATTATAATTTCCTGAGGTATACAAATAACTACTCTATCAGATGTTTACAGAAGTAATTTGAAAACCAGAAAGTACCTGGAAAATGGTAAGAAACAAGAAACTTTCTTTTGCTTAAGATTTCATTTTCAAGTTTATGCTCCTTGTTTCAGCATAATATTGATAGTATATATAATAAGCATTTATTTCTTCATATCTTGTTTGGTTTTTTTTAATTCTCTTTATTTTAGGAGGTTTTCTATTCTATTGTCAGTATTAGGGTGATGGTCTGACTCAATGATCTCAAAAATCCCTTCCAACCTAGACAATTATATGATTATATGTTTTATTTTATGTATTGCTAAAAAAATGATCTCTAGGATGAAGTGTTGTATTTAATATTTATTATACCTTGGTTTAGAACATCAAGTATGGCAATGTGTTACAAACCTTCACCTGAAGGTGAAGAAGGACTGAGTTAGGTTTGAGATAGCTAATCCCTTGTGAACCATGGGTTATAAAAAAGCAGGGCTCTGTCTGTGCTCTGTCTATAAAGACAGAGATTAGAGTGGAAAAGAAACTACATTTATTGTCTGGTCATTTTGATCAATAATTAAAACCACTGAAATCATAGTACATCATGAAGATCCATGACACTCTGTTCTTAGGAAAAAGGTCTTTTGAGAGGTAATACATATCTACTCTTTAGAGGTTTGAATTAATGGAGCCCTTCCTGTTTCTTGGAACCATTTTTTTTCAGTGTCTCAAGTTTTGTTGAAGTTTCAGATCCTGCTAATAGTTGTTCCTGCTATTTATTTTCTTTGGTCCTTTCCTTCCAAGAGCTAGAAGCTAGAGTCTTTAAAAAAAATATTACTGATTCTAGAATGTAGCATAGCTTCAGACTTCCACATGTAACATCTGATATTGTCTGTGTTCCATCTGAGACCAGTGAGGTCTACCATTCAAGAAACAGAGCAAACTTTTAATTTTTTAAAAGTTTTTTGCAAGTCTTTATTTTCATAAAGTTAGCCCATCTTGGTGTTTGTCTGCAGCTTCTCCCCTTTTCTGTATCTGCTGCTCTGCACTAGAAGGTACGCTTCGTGTTCCTGTGCCCCTCAGGATTCTTTTGATCCCCACTTGCACTCTTTCTTTGCTTCTCAAGCTCCTGGTCCCATTTTCTCTCCATTACCACTACTGTTAGAAGTAACTCAGTTTTGGCTTGTCTTCCTGTGTTTACTAATACCACTCAATTATTTGTTTCAGAAGTCCTCAGCCAGTTTTGGTTTTTTTTCATCTATCCAGATGCAAGTGATAATCTTGAGAAAAAATATTAGTGTTGTTGGCTGCCCCAAGGAACAAAAAGTACAAACAGCTTTTTTTTTGTAAATGCTAAGTTTTTATGATTAAAGTGCCCACATATTAAAATTTATTGAATAATTCTTCTTGCACCCTTGCTTGAAAATATCTCATTTGTTTCTGTTGTCTGTTACTTTTCAGGTATTTAAAGTCTATGTGTTTGTCTTTTCTGGTTATACTCCTGTTCGATAAGAAAAATGGATCCTTATTTAACAAAGATTTATGAATACTAAATATATTATTTGTCCTGGTCTTTTTAAAGCAAAGGCTATTTCAGAGACCAAAAGGCAATAGCAGGGTAACGGTGGTTCAGTTAGATTTAGTGTTGGAATTCCATCAGTCAGTCCCCAGTCTGTATCATTCAAGGGGTTCTTCCTCCCATGTGTGCAACTTTGCATTTATCATTGTTGAATGTCGTCAGGTTCCTCATGGCCTGTTCCTCAAGCCTGTCTAGATGCTTCTAAATGTCAGCTCTGCCCTTGAGTGTAAGACGTGGCAGTTAGTATATATACAGGATTCAGAGTATTTTGTATTCCTACATTTATAGGTGATTCCTAGGATTGCTTATAAACTGAGGAATAGTATCTAAGAATGGAGTATGAGTCAGCTGAGATGCTTGCAAAGAAAGCATCAAATAGCACTGGAAATGTACTGGTTTATTTTTACAATATGAGTTAATACTGTGTATACAGTACTTATTTTTAACTATATTAGTTAAAACTAGTAATTATATAAATATCTCATCAGAGGCTAAGTGCTCATTTGGAGAATATTCAAAACTGGAAGGAAATAATTTTTCAATAAAGTTAGGAAAAGAAATAAATAACAACCAACAATAGAAGTACTGAAATTTCAGACATATGACTTAAAACATGAACAGGCTACAAATAAGATGGGATTTCACATATTACATCTGCATGATATTGACAGATGTTAAATCCTAGTAGTTCAGAAGAATTTAAATGTATACCAAAAACTAATTATCTACATTGTCAATGCAATATTCTGTGGCGATTAGTTTAAAAACTACTAGTTTTATCTGGGAAAATACAGATTTATGTTTACTTTGGACATATTTAGACATGGATTTTCAAAATTACACACTTTGGATTTGTTCTTGTTTGTCTTGGGAAAATCCAAAATTGTTTGGAAAAACTCAGAAGTACTTTCTTTAGTTGAGCTTATCTTGAAATTTTGACAGAAAGCTGCATGACTGGATTTGTGCAAGCATTTCTTAAGTTGCCTACCTGGCCATTGGCAAGACCTCTTGCACTTCTCTGGAGCAGTGTGCTCATATCACTCTTCTGCCAGTCTGCAGTTCTGCGGGTGCTGTGGGAGAAAATGTACTTATGAGAAAATGTTCATTTAAAATATCCTTGTTGGGGGGAAATATCATTGTGAAGTTGAACAATTCTAGGTGTTGTTGGCCAGAGACAAAATTTACAATAGCTTTCTAATTTGGGCCACGTTTGCAAGAAGCCAACAAGAAGCCAACTGAGAAACAAGTCTTTATTATATGGCAGTTTTCTCCAGTCTGAAAGTTCATCTCGATTTCCCAATCTCCAAGTTGAGTTCTGAAAGTCGTTAACTTATTTTTGCCGCAAGACTTGTGCTTGAAATATATGTAACACTACAACATGTAGTGGTTTCAGCAAGTTCAGTGTGACTGAAGAGAGTGACTTTGGTCTGTGAAATCTTAGTTTAAAATTGTATGTAACATGTAAAAGATGGGTAATGCAAATAACTACTTGTAATTCCATTGCTCAGCAATAGTTTATGCGTTATTGTAAAAATACTTTTGGTAAGATGAAGATTTTGTTTTGTAAAGTTCAGAGAATTTCTAAAGGTAGCAAGTGCAAGTGAAGGATTTATAATGGTTTTCTGGGCAGATCATTTTGGAGCTATAAAATACTTTGTTTAGGAAAAATTGAAGTATTTCCTGTTCAATTCTCCAGAGAATTCTCCATTGAATAAATTAAAAGATAATAAACTCTTCTCTAAATTTGAGGGGGCCTCTTAAGTACAGCTGTCTGAACAGTTTTCAAAATACTTGTAGGAAACACTATAAGCTTTAAGAAACCAGTAGTAGAAATTTTGAATTTCCAAACAGCTCTAATAGAAATGCAACTGGAGGTCAAAGCTTTAGCAGACAGTATATTACAAAATTACTCAGGCTCTAAAAAAAAAAAGCTTCAAAACGGTTTGCCTAGTTCAAAACTGTTTCAACAAATTTTTGGTTACCTGTGTGAAACTGTATTTTATTTTTTTTATTATGGCTTGAGATGTACCTTCATGAAAATCAGTTAGGAATATACAGGGCCAATACTTATTGTTTTTCGTGTATAAATTGAAATTATTATTTCTTTGTTTTACAGTTTACATAAAATCCTAATGGATCTGCAGAATCAGCAGCTAGCCCAGTTAGCTGACTGGCTGACAAAAACAGAGGAAAGGACAAAGAAAATTGATTCGGAGCCTTTAGGTCCAGATCTAGAGGACCTAAAGCGTCAAGTAGAGGAGCATAAGGTATGATCTGGTGTGCTTACAAAGGCATAAAAAACAATTTGTGTTCTTAACGTTTTAAAAGCTCTACTCCTGCCATTAGCACTTAGCTATGGCAGGAATATGGAATCTTAGTTTAATATTGATTGTTTTGTACAATTAACAAAATTTTGTAGAGTTCTTTTATCACAACTCTGACTTATATCCTGATACAAAAAAAACCCTAATTCCTTCTTAAATATAAACAACATACAAGTATGTAAGGCAACTGTAACATCCTTTCATTACACAGTAGAATAAGAATATATCAATTTTTTTAATACCTGTGTTTTCTTCTTTTCATGTTGCTTTTTTTTTAATATATGCTGTAGTAGCAATGATACAGTAGTCATAATTAGGCTGCATAATCTTGTTAAGACTCCTGGGGCTCTGAACATGTAACTGTACAGCACTATAAATTAGAATCTAGAAAAAGTAGAAGATACTTTTTAGTAAATTTATGTAATTCATGAAAAATAGCAAACAGATAAATGGAGTGTAAGACAGGATTTGGCCTTTTTTTTTTTTTCCCCACTTTCCATGAGGATAATTCTTTAATTGGAGGAATTAGGGAGACAGAGAAAAGTATAGGGAACAGGTGATTTCTGAGGTCATGGAGATTGACTGTGATACTGTTAATGTTTCTACAGTAGTGGTTCAAGGCAGTTACGTTCCATAGTATATCTTGAGAGATTTTAATATTTGATGCCTGATGGTCTGTGTCAGTGCTAGTCCAGCTTCTAGAGGGCAGATCATCCCAAATAAAACCCCAACTCAAACTGAAACCAGCTTTTACAGTCTTTTTAAAAAAGAGGTCAAAGCTGCAAAAGACTGCATAATCCACTTCTGTGTTAAAGGTGATTTTTCTGCATTCTGATTAAGGAGTGCTACTGAAAAAGAATACAAATTCTACACCTACTGCTTCTATTTCTGTTATCTGTGCTTGCCCTGTGAGGAGACAGTGCATTTCAGTATATAGGTTTGCTAGCTAAGCATGTATTCTGACATTAAATTTTCTTTTTTAATAAAAGGTAGCAGGTAATTACAAAATGGTAATTAGAGAAAGAAACATGGAAGATTTTGAATGCATGATTACTACAACTTGAATAGCTTTGTTCCTGTTTCTGTGCAGTTTGTATTTGAATACTAGCATAAGATGTAATACTTTTATTTATGCAATCTTTTTATGCTGTTTCTTTCTAGTCTTGAGAAAAGTAGGTATTTAGCTTTTATTTGAATACTCTGAGTGAAGATGGCAGACCTATACCTCTCCCACATAGTAGTTCTTAAGGGTGTTACGAGTTAGTCAACAGTATGTATTTATGTATATTACATTTTAAATCTATTTTTTGTAAAAGAGAAAATTTAGTTAATAAGGTAGAAATAAAATGATTTTATTTTGATTTCAATTAAGATTATATTCATGCATAGTTTGTCTTATGAATAAGTCAAAGAACAAAATGTTTTCCTTTCGCGTATTGTCTGAAAATTTAAGATAATTTTATTATATATGGTAAGTAGTAAAGCTCCTTTTTATGACAGGAGTTAAAACAATGAAATTTTAATAGCACAGTTATCACTTCATTATTAAATAAGCAAACAAATAAGCAAAAAACAACACCCCACCCCCCATAATTTTTCTTAGTCTCACATGACTCTGGACATCTCAGAAACAGTGTTGTAGAAATTGGAAGGACCAGAAGTTACAAGATATTAAAGGGAAAGATTATTTGAAATTAAACAGACTTTAGCAAAGATGATAAGTTTGGTTTGTTGTCAGCCTGTCTCCCTCTTCTCTTTACCTTTATTATTTAGATGTTCTCTCTTTATTTGTTCATTAGTAAGTCCTTTTCACTCTGTTTCATGTTATTTATCCCCTTTTGTCTTATAACTTCCGTACATCTGATTTATTTTATTCTACATTTTCCTCAATGATGTCTGAAAATATTGGGCTTGATTTCTTGTGACTAACACTTCAGTTTCTCTGATGGGTCCTGTGAGAAAAAAAATAATCATTCAGTAATGTGTATTGGGAAAGGCAAACATCACTGAGACCAGATAAAGTACACAACAATCTTTCCAGCATGCTACTTAGTTCAGTAGTATATGAGGTTAATATCTTGATAGTATAGAAAAATTTCCAAATGGACTGAAATAGAGGGAATCTCTAGAAAATTTTATTTCATTAGCAAGGTACACAGTTTGGGTAAAAAATCTGGCATAGCCACTTTACTTTGGAGTAATAGTCAAATGTTTCATTAAAAAACTGTTGGTCTTTGCAGTGGTATTTTATGAGTTTTGTCTGCTATTGCAGCTATATCCTTTCTTTATAACTTTATAAAGGTAGAAAGCTGCTTTTTGAAAAAATTTGAGGACTGTTGAGCAGTCTAGACAGAATGCTGTATTAGAAATTTTATAATTAAACAAAAATTTGCTTTTAATTGAAGTTATTTTATTATTCCATATTTATCTTATTATTATACAATTTATAGTTAATAGATTTTATAGGTACATTAGCTTTCTGAAAAAATGTAAGCTGCTTAGGTGTTTGTACTTCTTCTGGAAGGGTGGACCTTTTTAGTTTTTGAAAATTTCAGAAACTATGGAAAATTTCTAGTGTTGAGATTTTTCAGTACTTCAAATTAATTGCAAAAGTAAAATGAGACACTAACTTCAAATATCAGGGGTGGATTTGTCTTTGGGTACCTAGATACCCTAAGTAGGTATTTTTATTCACTTTGAAGCAGGTTATGTCAGAGTCATGTAGATTGTTGTCTGATAGATAGGAATTCAAGGAACTCTGGAGCTTTATGAGTTTCTGTTGCTAATCCCCATGCATCAACATTTATATCCATCTTACATTTTAAGTCCCTGAAAATTTACTATCTCTACAAGGTCAGGAGAACTTGTTAGAAACCAGATTAAATGATTTGAACAGTATATTCTAGTCTTGAGACTGCCCTCAGTAAATTCCTTTTTCAACAATCTCCTATATACAAATGATTGTCAACAGTGAATTTCACGGTAAAAATAGACACCTGGATTATAATGAGCAGCCCTTTAGCTCAGGCAAATTGAATCTGTCTGGGGATCAGAGAATGACTCAACTGTCTAGTTTCATCAGTTCCCTGGCTTCTCAAGTCTTTCACACTGTGTGTAAGACCCACTTCCAAAGTGCCCTCCCCTCCTGCAGTTGCAGAGCATTGCTAACTCCAGCTTTGTTCTGCCATTTCCCAGATACTCACTAATCAGGAAATAAAAGTCACCTTCTTCCTGGCTGTAGATTTACAGGACAATGTGTTTATTGTCGTATGGCTGAAAGAGGGGATTCAACCTGTGGGAAATGAGCTGTGTTGTACGGTCTGATCCATGAGTGCTCTGCCTCCTCTTCCTTGATCAAGTGCGGGGCCATAAAGCATTGAGAAGTCTGAATTCCAGAGATGGCTCTACCAATTTAGTGTACTTCACAGTCCTTGAAAGTTGCTTAATAGTTTAGCTCTCTGAAGCAAATGGTAATCACAGGCATGAAAGTCAGAAAAACGAGGATTCTTATAAATGTGGCTGAAAGGCTATGTCCATGAAGGAATTAAAACTCTGAAATGTGTTAGGGTAAGGAATTTATGTCTTAAGAATGAGGTAGTCTGTGAATTCCTTTCCTATTGCCTATAGCCACATTATATTTTATTTTTTAATTTTCAAATAAAAGTAAGATATTTTACCAAACAGGTTTAAAATGCATGACCTAATCTTCAGCAAGGGTTTGTTCTTTATACTTGAGTTACTCTACTTGAAAAAGCAACAGAAAAATTGATCTAGTGAAATTCAGTCTAGTTTGTAATATAGTCAAGACTTCTGTTGTGATAAGGTTAACTAACATACATGGTTAGTCATGTTATTTTTCAGACTGTGACTGTCATACTATATAGGTACTAATCACTAAAGCACACTTGGCTGACAATCAGGGACTTGTTTCCAATGTTCTTCTATTGGTTTGAAGCTAGTTATAGACACCTAAAAATGTGTTGGGCAGGAAGTGGTCATGGATATCTTGGTGTTTTTTCAGGGGAGTAAAATGAGGGGTTCTTTCAACTTAATATGAAGTTAATATGAAGTACAAATTCTAATCCAGTGGCTAATAATTTGCAGGCTATCGGTATGTTTAAATGCTGTACTGATATCTATAAGTCAACTACATCAACTCAACAAATACTTTCTCAAGCTAAATTTTCAGACTGGAATATTATATCAAGAGTTAGGACTTTTGAGTGAGTAACAGTAAGCTGTTTTTGTGAAAGGAATGGAAATCTGCCCAATATGCTTATGTTAGCATATATATGCTAAGGTAACAAAATAAATTTAAAGTACTTGGTGTTAACAGGAATGGGATTAGAACGTTCTCACAGCTGTTAGTTATGCAAGTTAATCAGTCAGTAGGACTCCAAATACAGCATTTTCTTAAATTGAGGCACATTTTCTAACATGTACGCTTTAATTACAGGCATTTCAAGAAGATTTGGAACAGGAACAAGTCAAGGTGAATTCTCTAACCCATATGGTAGTGGTGGTGGATGAAAACAGTGGAGACAGAGCTACAGCTGCACTGGAAGAGCAGCTTCAGGTAATGACCAACCCTCTGTCTATTGGAGAAAAAGCTATCAGTGGCACTAAGCATTAGTAATGTTGAAGAACTGCTAGTAGTATTGGATATATCTCTGGAGGTATTTCTGAGGATGATCTTAAATATTTCATTAGGATAACTTTTGCATAGATGGATAAGTGCGTGTATTTTGGAGAAAAAACCTGAGAGCAACTTTCTTTCTGATTTGACGTTCCTTCAGTATCAATCTCTTCTATCTATTCAATGACAAGTGTTTATCTTCCATTTCTTAAGTGTATTTAATTAGTCCTGACAGAAGTAACATAATTCTCTGTTGTAGTTAAGGAGAAGGTTCTTTAATTTAAACAAAGATTCCCTCTATTTTTATTTCACAAAGAAGAAAGTGCTTTCATTTTGTTTCATTGCCCCAAAAATAAAAAAGTTTCTGGTTTTTGAATCATTAAAGCCCAAGGTTTCTCTACAGAAGCTATCAGTACATTCAGCTGGAAAGTATAGCTGTAGGTGCAGACAGGTATCTGTGTGCTCTCTTGAATCTACATAATTTGGGTACCAATACCAGTAAATTCGTAAATAGTCGGGAATTAAGAGTAGGTAGCACATGCTTAGCTAACATGCTGAGCACTGCCTCTTCAGAAATAAATCTCAGTTTTCTTTATTGCACCTTCTTATTCAATCAGGGAGCAGAACACAGCCACGGTAACAATCATCCTTCACCAATCTGCCAATTATTACTTCCTTTTAAATTAATCAGAAGTGTCAGAACTGTGTGTACCTTCTGAAAATAGTGTTAACCTTCCAGAATTTCTTGCCTGGTCCTTGTATTCTGTTCAGTGGAATAAAGTAGATCCTTGCAAGCACGTGGTTCTAGAAGCTAAACTAAACTAGGAAAATACCTTCAGTGTAAGAAGAAGAAATATAAAATGCAAAAATGAATGGGAAAAAATTCAACCATGATATTATTCAATGTTGGCAAACAGTAAGCTCTTGCAAAGAAAGAGGCCTATAGTGAAGTATGATCAAAAAAGGGAAAATTATTAAAGGTAGTTGGTATTTACAGTAATTAATGAATTGGAAGATGTAAAACTGAGATTTTTTTCATAGTTTTAAAAACAAAGATTAGTGCATTATTGGACGTTTAATCTAATTTTGCATCTTCAGAAAGATATCTGAACAATTAAGAGCACATCAGGTGATACAGCTGCATTTCCCTATTATTATGCTGATTGCAAAGAGGCTATTTGTATCCCATGCATCTTCTATGGCTGACCCATCTAAAACAGAATTCAGATATTACTGTGATATGTTTACCTCATTAAAGAAATATAAAAAATGTTGAGTGTAAATGGAACACAATGGAAATATACCATTCATAACTGTACTAGTGGAGAACATGCCTGTTATTGGGATAAAGAATGCCCAATTATAACTGTCATTGAAAAAGTGTATTTTTTGAAGGATCACAGTAAGGTCGTTCCTGAGGCACCATATCCTGCAGCTCAGGCACACTCTGAGCAGAGGATGAGGGAGCGTGGAACAGTGCAGCTGCTGTTCAGTTCCCTCCTTGAATCACACTGCCTTAGAGGAGAATCTGAAAGTTCAATAATACCATTGTTTTGGAATTCACAAAATATGGAGCAGTATTACAGCTGTTAATAAGAACAAAATACAGGTATAAAGCTATGGTGTTAAGGCTGTTAGGGAGGTGTGCAAAATTTCATATTTTATGCCCAAGAGAGTTGAGTTACCACAGTCCACAGACTATCCTAACAAAATGTTATATCTCCTTTTTTTGAGTGCACAGAAAGATTGTTTGGATTTTTATTTTATTTTATTTTTGTCACGTCACTTGCGAACTGAATATACACATGGGAGATGGAATGTGTTGGCAGGCCACAAGCATTAGAGCATTTGACAATGCTCAATGGAGAACAATGGAGCAAAGTTCAAAGCTTGATTATGTATCTGCCAGTCTGACTTTTAAAGGTAGAATGAAACAAGAGCATGCACTGTCAGACAAAAGAGCTTAATAAGGCTGCCTGAGTGACATACTGGTCAGGATCAAATTTGAAAGAAAGTGAACAGTTATTGCTATGTAGTAGTCAAGGCTGCATTTTCTAAGCAGCTGCAATTGAGTTATGCCATCCTTTTTGAAAAGGAGATAGTGATTCCTGAAGTATTTTCATATATATAAATATATATGTATAAAAAGGATACATTTATGCATGTATCAGTATAAAGCAATGTTAAAAGCCCTAAAAAAGGTCATTTACCAATTTTTAAACTCTCAGCAGGATGAAAAGAATCTATACTGGCTTCAAATGAACATTGTGGAAGCTCTTAAAATTTATTGCATATGCAAAAAAGAAAATAAAAATCTGTTTAAGAGACAGTTAATGGCATAGAAGCCAAAAGTGAGTGATTGCAGCTAGCCTAGGTGAGCATGAATAGTAAAACTACTTTTATTGGCTACTTGATGCATCATTGTGTGACGTGTTGTGAGGCTCTAACTATGCTGCTGCTGAGACTGACTGTTTAGACTTGTAACTCCTAGACCCCATTAGGCTCAGTCCACAGCCCCACCGAAAAGGCAGGAGCTGAATAAGCCTCAAATCTGTATTTAGTGCTGCAAAATCGAAGGATTATAATAGCAAGTCCGTTGGAGTAGTCTGACTTGTTTCCCAGGATAGTATGGCAATTATCTTCAAACCCAGAGAAATGGCTGGATAACATACAGAAGCCGTGAAGGCAGGGAGTTTCTTCTCTAATTATACCCAGCAGACAATAGGTCCCTTGAGGACTCTTGTGAGCTAGCTCAAATTAGAGCCCTCCACAGGCTTCAGGGGTCGGGGTCTGTGCTGGAAAGAGATCTGCATTAAATGTATCAAATGCTTCTTGATGGCCTTTTCCCCTGTTGAGGGAAAGGAGCCGAGAGTGTAATTTACACTGTCTATTATATATTCATATTATTCAGACTACTGTCCTTGATTAAAGATGATGTATGGCTATTTCTTGTAAAAATATGCCAAAATAAGTGAGGAATTTTAAAGAACTACACACACTGCTTACTGGTACATGGGAGAAATTCTGTGAATGTGCTAAATACTTGCTTTTTAAAAAATAATTTTGCCTATAGACAAAGCTATATTTCCACTATTTTACATCGCTTTAAGGGTGTGGATAGCCTTCTTTATTAGAAAAGCATCTTTCGAAAACCCTCTTCCATTAGTTGCAGACTTGAGGCATATTTTTTTCACTTTTTATACGTTCACTGCAGCGTTCCCAAGGGTTGTGTTGATTTTACTCATTTTCTCCCCTTCTGATGTTTCCTTACTTTGACCTTTTGCAGACTAGGAATATTTTATCTTCTGCTTTTTATAGTCATAAAGAATATTCTTTCAGAATCCTCTCAATAAAAAAAAAATAATATCCTTTTGCTTGTAGATTTCTCTGAAAATTCCAGCTAGGGCTGTAAAAATGAGCATTTCAGGGGAGCAGGAAGGCATTTTATTTTTTACTATGGATTCAGTCAGCTTCTGTGGAGACTTTTTTTCCTAGGTGTTTGAAACAAAACCCTCAGTGCAGTCTGAGTTCCTGGCCATCACACGGGCTATTTACAGCATTGGCTACTATTTGGTATAAATAAAGAAGTAAAGGCATCAATAAAGTCAAATTAAGTTGTCATTTAGTAGTCAATATCTACTTTACAAATAGGCAGTCCTGACGTGGTATTTCTGACTTGAAACTGTGTCTTAAACCTATTCAACCAAACACTATATCTTGGTGTCATGGTTATTATGATCTCTCATGAGAAATAACAGGCTTAACACAGGTCACGGTATCAACCTTTTTATCAGTGCAATTACTTAGACATTTACTTATTAAAATAACATCTCTTGTCAAAAAAGGCTAGGAGGTTCCTTGAGTGTATGGAAGATAACTTCCTGACACAACTGGTAGGTGAGCCAACCAGGGGAGGTGCCTCACTAGACCTACTGCTCACAAATAGAGAGGGACTAGTGGGAGATGTGGTGGTCGGAGGCCATCTTGGGCTTAGTGACCATCAAATGGTCAAGTTTTCAATTATTAGAGAGAAAAGGAAGGGGGTTAGCAAAACTTCCACCTTAGACTTCTGGACTTTAGCCTTTTCGGATCACTGATTGGAAAAGTCCCATGGAAGGCAGTCCTGAAGGGCAAAGATATTCAGGAAAGCTGGGTGTTTTTCAAGGAGGAAGTCTTAAAAGTCCAGGCGCAAACCATCCCTGTGTGTTGTAAATCGAGCCATCAGGGGAAAAGGACAGCCTGGCTGAGCAAAGAGATAGGGTCACAGCTCAGGGAAAAAAGGAGAGTTTATGGCCTTTGGAAAAAGGAGCAGGCCACTCAGGAAGATTACAGAGGTGTAGTAAAGTTATGTAGGGAAAAGATGAGAAAGGCCAAAGCCCAACTAGAACTCAACCTGGCCTTGGATGTTAAAAAGAACAAAAAAGAACTTCTATAAATATATTAATAGCAAGAAGAGGACTTGGGTGAACCTCCATCCTCTATTGGATAAGGAAGGTAACATAGTGACAAAGGATGAGGAGAAGGCTGAAGTCCTGAATGCCTTCTTTGCCTCAGTCTTTAATAGTAGAGTAGGGGGGTTCCCTAAGTATCCAGACCCCTGAACTAGCAGATTAGTGCATGTTTCTACCAATTCCAAATTTTCCTCAGCATCTATGGATGTCTACATAAGTATCTATCCATTATGTAAGTCCCTTTGCAATGTGAAGATGTAAGGGCTTGCATAACTCATGGTGTTGCGCACTTTAAGTTTTCTTCAGAAAAATGTAAAGTCTGTGGAATTCCAGTCGTTCTTTTCTAGAGGTTCCTGTTTGAACAAAATGTTTTTCTTGTCAAAAAACTTCTTGGTTTTTTTTTTTTTTTTTTGTATGAGAATTCAAAATTCCAGGCAGCTGCAAACTATTGGTTACATTTGTGCAGTGTAATTTATTCTGATCTACACTTGCATTACCAATGGAGAGATGTCTGGTAATGAAAAGATTTTTCTAAAGTCATTGGTCTAAACCAAAAGTGCCAAAACCTTTGCTGCTTAACTTTGGGATGATTTTTTAATCTTTCAGTAAAAAACTGCAATTGTACTTTTTAAATGCATTACATAATTAGTGTCCATAAAGTTCAGTGTAAATTAGGCATGAAACCAACCAAATGTGATTCACCTCACCATCTGCATATACAGAATTTTAGATATTAAGATATTTTTCTCCTGTGATAGTGGGAAGAATGGGTATATAGAGAAAATTAAGTACTTAAGCTTGGATCCTGTTAAAGAATAACAAGAGGCTGCTGCTTACAATTTCATTGAATCATGTGGGATTCAATGTGGGAATTGTGGGAATTGCTAGGAAAGACAGAGTCTCAGATCAGGGTTCAGATTTGAAGCATTTGAGCTATGAGGAAGGATATGCTTGTAATTTTTGAACTAATAATTAGCAAGCAAAGCATTCAAGGTTAAAAAAATATTCAATTGAATATAAAAATCCTGAACAAATGCTTGATATTGCAGATCTGCTAGGTTGTCTTCTGGGGTTGGGGGGTGGTGAGATTGAGACTGTCTTGAGCTAAACTGGAAATGTAATCATATTCAGGACAAATGAAACTATAATTAATTATTTTTTATGTTCAGATTTGTAGCTTTTCAAAGCAATAAAATTAGTCACAGCATATTTTTTTTGCAAAAAATATATTACTGAGTTTGCATTGCAGTATATATAGTGTTTAATAAATACTATTTATGAAAACATGAATTTTTTTATCAAAGGAAAAAAGTATTAAAAAAAAGAAAATTGGGATTAGCTGGTGGAGGATCAGTTTCTGCACTGTGCCATGCAGTTTGACAATTTTATTTAATCATGAATGGGTAAAATGGATGGGTAAAATATGTTGTCTGTTTCCTGCTAAGTTGAGGACATAGATGTTTCACCATCAAATGTTTGTTTCTGTTGATACTGAAATTAACCTTCTGAAATATTCACATTCAAAACCTGAATTGTTTTGTTTGCTTGAATTTGTGATGGGATCTTTGATCACATTATGTTTTATGGCAAGTATACACAAACATTGAACATAATTTTAACATGAAAAAAACCCCCATTCTTAGATTTGCAAAATCACTTGGTTTTTGTCTAGATCTAGTTACCTGAAAGGGGACCTACAGGAGAGGTGGGGAGGGACTCTTTGTCAGGGAGTGTAGTGATAGAACAAGGGGTAATGGTTTTAAATTGAAGATTTAGATTAGATCTTTGGGATAAATTCTTCACTGTCAGCGTGGTGAGACACTGGAACAGGTTGCCCGGGGAAGTTGTGGATGCCCCATCCCTGGAAGTGTTCAAGGCCAGGCTGGATGGGGCTTTGAGCAACTTGGTCTATTAGGGGTTGGAACTCAATGATTTTTAAGTTCCCTTCCAACTCAAACCATTCCATCATTCTGTGATAATTAGATAAGAAATGAAATACTCCTGATATAATTCCAAATGTACACCAAAACCATGATCCTAATATGAAGCCTAAAAGTAGCGAACAAACCAACTTCTCAAAACCTGCTCTGTATTCATGCAGTAAGTGACTGAAAAGGAATACTTCTCTGTATTACTATGTAACATATTTGAGCTGTTTGAGAATTGGCGTGTTTTAAAATCAGCATTATTATGCTAACTGATTTAGAAATTTCATTTTTCAAAATAGAGCCGATATCTAATAAGATATAACTCAATGACATGACAACTGCCTGTTTAGTCTGCAAGATTTGTTCTGGTTTTAGCGTTTGCTAATCAAAAAACAGGCTTCTGATGACTTTTTACTTTGACATAAAATTGATAAAGCTGCAAATTCAGATGGCATCCTGCAATTTTACCTGTCTTTTCACAGCCTGTACAAAATAAAAACCTTTCATTCCTGATAGAAAATACAGTTAGAATTTTAATCCCTTGGTTTTAAAAATCCACCACTTGGATGCTACATTTTTGCTAAAACTAAATCAGAATCCCTGTGAAAAATATGTAAATATGAAAAATATAGACTCATAGAATATCTCAATTTGGAAGAGACACATAGGAATCATAAAGTGAATAAATAAATGTGAAAACGTAAGAAATTATTTTTCCTTTTATCAATATGTGCTTTTGAAGGACATGAAAAAATAAGAATGTGGTAGTAAAGAATATCTTGCCTATTTTGTAAGGTTTTTTTTTTATTTAGGAGGAGCGGAATAATTTGCATATTATGCTCATAGGTAATTAAGTAATTGAAAATGGTTACAATAAAGGTTGTATAGTATGCTGCACCATCACAGTAGTATTAAGTCTCATCCTCTGTTGTAAGCATTTTTCAACAAAAGCTTGTGGGAAATTTAAAAAAAGTAATAATGCTTGGTTTCAGTTAAAATAAGGGAAAGAGAATAGGGAAGTGTCCTGTGTAATTTTAGAACACATATAGTAGCATATGCTACAGATATCTAAGAAACCTTAAGGGGATTTGTGCTGGTGTGTTAACTTATAAGGTGGGGTTTTCTTCCCCCCCCCGAGTTATTTTAAAACAGATGAAAACCTAGATCAACTACATGATGGTGCAAGTTAAAAACCAGCCACTTTTTTGCTTTGATCACGTCTTTGGGCCACCACAATTACATTTTGAGTAGTTACGGTTTGGGCATTGTAAAGTTTTGAAACTGAGGGGTTTTTTGAGAGCACAGTACCAGAGACATAATAGAAAAATGTGTCTATAGATTAGTATTTAAATTATTATTTTTTGGCTCTTGCTTTCCCTGTTCTCTCTGGTTTCTTTTTATTTCAAGTGGTAATAAGATCTATTTCAGTGTGATATGCAGTATATTTTAGGACTGTAAAAAGTGAATCATGAAAGGTTCTCAAATATTTGTAATGCCATAGGAAAATAGGATAGCCTTGTTCTAAAGAGAAAAAAAAAGGCAAAAAAATGCAAACCTCTATTGTGTGTTTTTTTCTAGCACTTTGGAAAACGGTGGGCAATCATTTGCAGATGGACAGAAGACCGATGGATCCTTCTGCAAGATATTCTTCGTAAATGGCAGCACTTTGCAGAAGAGCAGGTGAGTAGTTTTAGCAGTTATAAATAGGAATGTTCCTCAAAAAATTGCACTAGAAAAAGCCTGACTGAAGCTTCTCCATTCTCTTCTCTCCAATTTTCTTTCAGTGCCTTTTTGATGCATGGCTTACTGAGAAAGAGGATGCTGTGAGCAAAATTCATACAACTGGCTTTAAAGATCAAAATGAAGTGCTCACTAATCTACATCAATTAACTGTATGTATTTTTCATTCTCTTATTTTATGTTTGGCTTATTCATGAGTCTGAGTACAGGTGGCTTGGCTTTATTCTCAGACAATATGGCTTAACAGAAAAGCTGTTCCATACTTTGGGAATGGATGTTGTTTTTCATGGATGGAATAGGTTGGTCCATGGTCTTGCTGATAAAGGAAACAGATTTTCTCTTCAGTCAAAAGTTTATGAACTGAAATACCATTTGGGTGTCTTAAAATATGTATGCTTCTATACTGAAAGTTTCTTTGTTGATACTAATGAAGTATATATTAGAATCATTGAATACTTGGGTTGGAAAGGACCTTTAAATGTTATCTAGTCCAACACCTGTGCAATGATCAGGGACATCTTCAACTAGACCAGTGTGCTCAGAGCGCTGTCCAGCATGACTAAAACCTTTACCCCTTGTCCTGTTGCAAAAAGCCCTGCTAAAAAATTTGCCCTTGTCTATTCTGTAGGCTCCAGGAAAATACTGAAAGGCCACAATAAGGTCTCCCCACAGCTTGCTTTTCTCCAGGCTGATCAACCCCAACTCTCTCAGCCTCTCCTCATAGGAGAGGTGCTTCAGCCCTCTGATTTTTGTGGCCCTTCTCTGGACCCACTCCAACAGGTCCATATCTTTCCTGTGCTGAGGGCTCCAGAGCTAGATGCAGGTGGGGTCTCACCAGAGTGAGTAGAGGGGCAGAATCACCTCCCTTGACCTTCTGGCCATGCTTCTTTTCATGCAGCCCAGGATACAATTGGCTTTCTAGGCTGTGAGCACACAGTGCTAGCCTATGTTCAGCTTTTCATCCACATCCTTCCCCACGGGGCTGCACTCAATCCCTTCATCCCCCAGGCTCTACTTGTACTGGGGATTGCCCTGACCCAGGTGCAGGCCCCTGCACTTGGCCTTGTTGAACCTCATGAGGCTCACTCGGGCCCACTTCTTGAGCTTGTTCAGGTTCCTCTGGATGGCATTCCATCCCTCCAGCGTGTCAGCTGTACCACTCAGCTTTGGGTTATCTGCAAACTTACTGAGGGTGCACTTAATCACACTGTCTATGTCACTGATAAAGATACTAAACAGTACTGGTCTCTTTTACTGAGGGAGATCATTTGTCACTGATCTCCGTTTGGACATTGAGCCTTTGACCCTTGCCATCTGGATGTGACCATCCAACCAATTCCTCATCCACCAAACAGTCCACCCATCAAATCCATCTCTCCTATTTAAAGAAAAGGATGTTGTCAGGGACCATGTCAAAGGAATGTTATGGAAGTCCAGACAGAGGACATCAGTAGCTCTTCCCTTGTCCAATGATGTAGTCACTCCATTATGGAAGGCCATGAGGTGGTTTAGGCAGGATTTGCCCTTGATGAAGCCATGCTGGCTGTCTTGAATCACCTCCCTGTTATCCATGTGCCTTAGCATAGCTTCTGGGAGTATCCTCCCAGGTACAGAAATGAGGCTGACAGGTCAGTAGTTTCCAGGGTCCTCCTTTCTACCCTTCTTAAAAATGGGTTCAATGTTTACCTTTTTCCAGTCACCACCTTCACCTGCCGTGATATTTCAAATATCATGGAGAGTGGCTTGGGAACTACATCAGCCGATTCCCTCAGGGTGCTCAGATGCATCTCATCAGGTCCCATAGATTTCTGTATTTTCAGGTTACTCAGGTGGTATCAAACCTGATCTCCTTACAGTGGGAGGAACTTTTCTTTCCCAATCACAGCTTAGCAGTCCATCCACTCGAGAGGTGTGGGGAGAAGGGTTTCCAGTGAAGACTGAGGCAAAAATGTTGGGTACCTCAGCTTTCTCCTCTTCCATTGTTATCAGTTTGACAGTCTTGGTTGGGGGGTACGTTTTCTTTGACCTTCCTTTTCTGTTTGACATGCCTACAACAGCCCTTATGATTAGTTTTGGCATAGGTACAGTTTACGTACTAGAATTTTCAGGCACAAAAGTCCTCAAGTTATTATTAACTCTTTGGTTATACAGTAGGCTTAGTCTTAGATTTTTAAAATTATTTTAGAATTGATATCCCACTTGTCCTTCTGTATTAAAAGTAGATATATTTAGGCTTTTGGTCAATAAAAATACCATGATAGTTCTTAAGTTTAAGTAACTATGATGTTTTTAAAAATTAGCATACTTCATCCTCACATATACAAATGTATGTGTTTTTTCTTTTTAAAAAATTAAAATCCTTGTAGCTTGATTGTTTAATTCATAACTACCTTGCAGGTGGTTCAGAATTAATGGCAAATATTCCTGTTGATTCATAGAATTACTGTGAAGTTAATATTTGTTGATTTATTTTTTCCCAAAATTCAGGACCCGAAAGTATGATTGTCAGCATGATCCTAAGAAATTGTAATCTTTTTTTCCTTTTGTAACTCTTTAGGGGGCAATAAAAGCATATATTCAGAAGGCACAGACTTGGATTTTGATTAAAGATTACTTAGGATTAAGTCTATTTCCTTGTAAAAGAAAGGAACTCTTCATGTAGTCAGTTGTCTCATGCTTCTTGGAAATTCTGGTAATGTAACGTTCAAGCAGTCTTGAAGTTGATAGGCTTTTATTAATGCATAATGAATTAGAGGCAACTCAGGATGCTTTACAGTACCTTCATGAAGAAAAAATTATGGCAAGAAAATCAGATTTATTCAATAAATTAGTACTTGTGGGTTTTAGTGAGTTGCTGGAGGAGATAGGAACTGGAGCTTGAAATGTTTATCACAAATTGTGAAGTGGCAAGCTATTAACGATTTGAAAGTATTAACGGTAAGACCAGTTTGGGTAGATTTCAGAATCCCTTGAAAATACAATTTTAAGAGGAAAATATTTTCTTTTAGTAGTATTTTCATAAATTTGGTTAATGAAATAAATACACATTCTTATGAAGTTAATTAAGTTCCCATCTTAAAACCATAAGCATTACTTTTCATGAAAGCTTGGTGGTCTTTCATGAAACTGAATGACCTGAACACCAAAGTAAAGTGATTCTTCCATCCCCCTGAATCTCAACAAGAATTATGTCATCCTTGACAGAACAGGCAGGGTTTATTAATAGTAACTTAATCTTTTTTTGCACATGAATAACTTTGTGATTCGGGTCCGAAATCTTTTAGAAACAGCTGATCCATAATGCAATACAATACTTCAGATATCTGAAACGTTGATGGTATGCTGGAGAAACACTCCCTCTGTAGTCTCTTTGATTTGTAGCAGAAAAAGATTTTCTCCTTTTGGAATTTCTCTATCAGGTTTTAGACTGAGTAGCAAAGATCTCCAAATTGCAGTGAGTATATGTTTTTGCCTTCACACAATGTCAAGTTTTCAGGAGTTTTGTGGATGGAAATTTACTATTTTAGTCTTCTCTGACTCAAGGAGAATTTGTATTAATGCATTACCCACATGAAAATTCTTGTCAGGGAAATATATACTTCCACTCTTGGACTGGCTTTTAGAAATAGGGAAAAATGGGATCATGGGCACATGTCCTGACCCTGACATGTAAATTATGCATGTCTTTTGGCGTATGTTATTTTGGCCCCAGAGATGTATCTGGCTGTATTAAAGGTCACAAAAAAATTTACCTTTAATTAGGCCAGCTTGTTCCACAATTATAAAGGTGATTTTTTAAGGCAATAAACATACATTCTTTTCCTAATATTCTTAACAAATGGTATCTCGGTCCCTTAGTTGTCTAATCACATGCAGCAGGGATTTACAGTATTAGTTTATCCCGTCAGATCTTAAGAATTTTAGGTTTGATATCATGATATGGCATAAGACCTTCCAGCCTATTTTTCCTGTCTCTCTCATATGCACAACTTGGCAAGATTAAGGTCCTGTTCTTTAGCCAGATTTCCATCTCTTAAGCCTGAGGGAAATTTCTGAAGGGATTTTATTAAACCATTTAGCATTATGACTGTTCATTTGAAATTCTACAACCCTCCTATGAGGTTCTAAGACTACTAAAGGGCCTGAAGTGAAATAAGTCTGTTGACATGCGGTTCACAGCATGAAAAAAATGTTGACTCTTACATCACATTAATCATTACATCACATAGTATCAAATAGAAGGTAAAATAAGAAAGAGCCGCCGGGTAGTTTTCATGCATTTTTGCAGTTCAGGATACTTCTGAAAGAATCAGGATTTAACTACTGTTTGCTGATGCAGAAATACATCAGTGTCCTCTCCACAGTAATTTTATCTCACGTTCCTCAAGTGGGAGGAAATACACTGTTAATTTTACTTAAGACAGGATTCTTTATAGTAAGTGCTATTACTGCTTAAGAGTAAGCTCACCTGTTAAACTCGTGGATGGTATGCATGTATTTTCAGATAGTAACAAAGATTTTGGGGAAGCAGAAAGACTGAGACTGTGGAGATTTTGGTTCAGAAACACATATTTTAGGATTGCTGGAAGAGCCGTACTGTTTCCCTCCTTCAGTGTGGGGTCCCACCCATGGGAGACAGGCCTTCATGAACTCCTGCAACATGTATCTTTCTCATGGGCCGCAGTTCCTCGTGAACTGCCCAAGCGTGGGTGCTTTCCACAGAGTGCAGTCCTTCAGGAAAAGATTGCTCCAGTAATTTACCTTGCAATGTAAATCCAGCAGAGATGTTGTCTCTCTTTCCCCCTCAGCTTTAGGAGTCACGTTTTCATTGTTACTGACATGAATAGGTAAAATGTATTTTTGGTTAGTAAATGAATTTATCCCGTTGTAACGTTGTGTTAAAATTGAAGTCAGATTTCTTCTTCATTTATATACTGTACCCATTATATCTATTGGTAGGAATTTTTTTCAAATAGAACTGGTTTTGCAAGAAATTTTTGTGGTTTAATAATCTCAATTGGCTTGTTTCAGAGGATTCATTTGGTATTTGTATGTGAAAATTGATCTTTGTCATTAACTCTCTTCTGGGATTTGGTTAGCCTAAAGGTCTGAAAAATCTGTTTAGGCTTTATTACTTTGTGCATGTATTAATACTGAATATTCTGCATTTCTTTTCTGATGTTGATAGGTTGTTGCTCTAGTTCTAAAAATCTTTCCTTAAAACAACCACCTACTATTTGTTCACTGTAAATATAATTGCCTTAGAATTCTTACACAAGGTGCAGATTGACATAGAGTGTGGACTAAGCTGGAGGATGTGATCCACTGATAAGTGGAAAGACTGAGGTGAAATTTTACTGTCATTTATGTCACAGACTGGATAGGTTGTTTTCATGTTCTGTTCCTAAGTTTTGCAGCCTGTAAAATGAAGATGACAGTGTTCCTCTTTTTGGTAAAACATGTTGAGATCTACTGCAAAGGTATACAAGATCTAGGTCTGTATATTTATAGTAAATATTCCATTAATATAGAGTTAAATATTCTCTTGCTTCACTTAATGCAAATTTCTTTACTTATTAGAAGAGAGAAATTAGATATTAACACCATTTTTACTGGAAAAAATCTCTTAGCAGATGAACAATTAGTTTACAGCAGATGTTGCTGATTAGAATATTACAATGAGCAAAGTTTTTGGTGATGTTTAAGAAAAAGAAAACCAAAAATAATTAAAAGCTTGAAAAAAACCCCAACCAGTAGAAGCAAATTACAACAAATAAGGAAACCAACTTATAATGTTCAAATATTGGAGTTTACAGTATGCATTTGCCAGAAGTTGTTTGATAATTTTATAAATCAACCTACCACTTATTCTCTTGCAGATTGATAAATTGCATATCTTGTTGTTAGCTCATTAGTATTTTAGCTCTATTCTTGTACCAGAAAAAAAGTAAACATAGAGCATGCTATTTGTTACTGTAGCACATTGACAAGTTTTCAGTAAGGAAATGTGAAAAAAGAATCCCACAGTGTATTTTTACAGGTTAACTGCAGCTATCAAAAAGCATATTTAGGTAGTAGTGAACAATACCTTTGACAGAAAGTTTTAGCACCCTTCTCTTTTTAATGTTTCACTTACTGATTGTTCTCCATGTAACTGAAATTGATGCTGAACTCATTTGTGTATTACACAGCTGTTGTCAGCTGTGGAGGTTGGAAGTAAAATGCTGCTGTTTTAATTCACTAATCACTTTTCATAGGGTACCATTTTTTATTATTTCAATCAGTGTATGTAGTAGTTTTCATGTGAGCTTTTTCAAACACTGTAAGCAAAAAAAAAGTCAAATATAGCAATCCTTGAAATTTTAAGAAAGTAAGTTGTTTTACATCTAGTTTGCTTCCTCCATCAGCTCTGCTACTATGCAAACAGTTTCTTAAATACTAAGTGTGTAAGTTGCTATTTCTTAGGAAAATGTAAATTTAAAATTTTATATTATCTGTATCTAAAATTAGTAATTATGTTTCAAACCACATCTGAATGGAAAAGACTACTGATTTCAAAGACAATGAATCTTTATTTTCCTGATACGTATTTTAGATTACAATTTTCAATGATATTGCTACATGAAAGTATATGTAGACTAAATTCTGTTGTCTAAATATTTATTCAATTATTAATTTCATGCCTTGGGAGTTAGACTGTAATCCTCAGTTGCATAGAAAGTTCAAAATTTGGCTATTTGTCACAGATTAGGGTGTAGAGAATGAATGCTTAAGGTAGGAAAATCAATGGAGTAAACCAGTAGAGTCATGAAAAAATAAACACAGCTGAGAATTGCAGTTATGGATGTCTCTTGGATCTGTGAAGAGCCTACTTCATAGAGAGGTTTGCATGTGTAGATCTCAAGAGTTTCAAGATCCCTTGGCAGTTTAGTGCCGTAGAGATGTGAAGACTGACAATTTCTCCTTTTCTGTTAGCGTCCATGGGTTCAAGCTGTGCAGAGGCTTGCAGGGTGCACACAGGTTGCACACAGGAGTTTCCAGGATCCCAGTAGCAGAGCTCTTTCCTCGGCACACTTTGAAGGGCTCCTGGCGTTCTGCAGGGCTTCCCTATTTCCTAGGAGGCTATTGCTGTATAACCAGAGCCTGCTGGGATCTGAGGAAGGTGAGAAATACCTGATTTTTCAGGTATTTCTGCCTGAACCAAACTTACTGCCAAAACCAAACTTACTTTCTTTCAGCTTTTTTTTTTTTTTTTTTAAATCCTGGTTTGGGATCAAATGTTATTTTTCTAGAAAACAGTTTTTTCCCAGTGAGTTTTAATATGCAGTATATGACAAAGTACAACAAAACTTTAAAGAAACATTGCTTGAAATGTTGATATAGTTGTTAACATTAGTGCAGTTTTAAGGTTATCAATGTCACTCAGCTGTTAGCTGTTTGATTTGTGTCACCACCTGAGGCATGCTCTGATATCTGGAGTTGCTACACTTGTCATGTTATATTGCTTTGTGAAGTGCAGTGTGTCCATTCCACTATGCCAGCTCTGCCAGCAGCCTTTACAGTAACAACAGCATGGAAGTATAGTAGTTTATATGAAATACCCTTACCCTTTTTTGGTTCTTTATGATGCTCTCTGTAGGATTATTCATCTAAGTTTGTTGGCTTTGGTTCTTGGAGGTTTTTTACCGCTGTCTGAAGTACTGTTCTTCCTGCTGTTACTTTGTTTAACAGATCCTAAAAGGAGATCTAGAAATGAAAAGACAAATGCTGGGTAAGCTGAAGTCACTCAGCCAAGACCTCCTTGTAGCTGTCAAAAATAAAGCAGTGGCTCAAAAGCTGGAAAGTCG
This sequence comes from Scolopax mira, assembly GCA_004320125.1. Lineage (NCBI taxonomy): Eukaryota > Metazoa > Chordata > Aves > Charadriiformes > Scolopacidae > Scolopax > Scolopax mira. Next base: position 34,659 of record BJBW01010187.1, read on the forward strand.
TCTTGAAAATTTTGCCCACCGCTGGGATAGCCTTGTACAGAAGGTGGAGAAGAATTCTACACAGGTTTGTTAAAACCATCATTTTATCAGTTGGTAACACTGAAATTCTTTGCCAGTCAAATGCTTTAAGTTGTTTTGGTGCTGTTTGTTACATTATTTAAAATTTTTCACTGCATGATTGCTTAAGATCTCTTATTTTTAGGACAGCACAATACAACTGTAATATAACTCTCAAGAATTGTGTTTATCTCATTTTTGATCTTTCTTTATACTTTCTTTGGTTATTAACTATCTCTTCAGGGATGATGCAATCCATAATGAAAATACTCTTTCCAGTTAATTTATTTTTAACCCATAATAGTTGGTTACTTCAAGTGCACAGTTTTTATGGCTGTCTCTGTGGAATAGCACTTAGTCTGAAATTAGTGTAAGGACTGTTTGCTACTTAAAGAGAAATTCTTTTTATTTCTTTTCAACTGTGAAAGTTTTTAATAGATTATTGGTTCACTTCTTATGTTATGCTGATTTTCAGATTAAAAAGAGTGGCCATAAAAAGGAGTTTCTTGGAAAAATAAAGAAATCAATCCAAAATGCCAATCAAAGACACAATGCCAATTAAAAAATAACATAATCTGCTATTATTTTGCTCAGGTCCTTTATGGTAACCCTCATATATTAAAAAGAAATGGAGATTTTAAATTTTCACATTTTTTAAACTGGATAACAGAAATCAGTTCTCTGGTGTAGTGCTGAAAACATACCCATTTATTTTTCCTAGCATCTGTCAGCATCTCTTTCTCATTGGATTTAAACCCAAATCAGCTCACCTTTTTTTTTTTTTTTTTTTTTTATTCCATTATCTCATTAATTTAGAGGGGGTTTTGTGCTGTCATTTTATGACTGGTGAAATGGAAACAGACATTAAATGTTAACACCATAGAATGTTACTGCATTGACCTCCGTCCTTTCCCTAGAGGAAAGGGTTCAATTCCTTTGACCATGGTGCATTTTTTTGTTGCTGTGTACTAATGTTTTTATCAGCTTACGTTGGGTAATTAAATGAAAGGTGCTATGCTTCTTTAGTGATCTGAATACCTCTTAGTAACCTTGCTTGTGACTCATACCTTAATCTTTTAGTTTGCTCTGTGATACAATTTTTTCTCTAGCTGAAGTTTGGAAAATCATTTTGGGGAACAGAAGAGAAGAAAATGGGGAAAGAGTGGAATTTAACTTATTAAGAGAAGGCAAAGCCAGTTTGTGCTACACACCATTTATAACAGTTGATAATTGTATTTAATTCTTGTATATTTGCTGTAGGAAACATATCATTTCAATGCCAAGGAAAATCCAGAGATGCATTTTTAATTTGGGATGACCAGAGTCACATGACTTGAAGAAGTTAGTAAGTCGCTTCAGAGGGCTCAATAATTATTTACATTGTTGATTAGTCCTAAAAGTAGATACTAAATTTGAAAGTGGAACTTAGCTTACAGAAAAGATAGGCTCCTTGTGAAGTGAAGAGTCCTGAGGCTGTACATCCATACATCATAAAGCAGCATAGGTCGGCGGTGCCTTGGATTCCCAAAGCAGTGTAACTGTCTTACCGTAGCAGCGCACTTCAATTGATAAGGTTTCCCTCCCTCCAAGGAGAGGCTACTTTGCTTGGCGTAGAGTTAGTATGCTGGTGGGGGCAGGCCTATTGCTTCAAATTCTGGAGACATTGCATGCTCACTGCTGTCTGAAAGGCTGCTTCCTAAGGCACTGTCACACATTTTAGATATGTCCTCTATCAAATACTGCCGGTTTACCTTTTGCCATGTGATTTCTATTTAGGCAGGGCAGATAATGTTAGTGAATACATTTATTCATTACAGAGCTCGTTGACACATTTATACTGCAAGAAAAAATGCCTCTAAAAGATCTAATTCTCTCTAATCATGAACTGGGGAGGAGGGGAGTTGGAAAAGGGTGACAAATACATTTGTCAATAAATCTATCAGAAAATGAACATTTTATTCATCAAAGGTAGATATTGACTTCAGAATGAACTTTATTCCATTCATTAATAATTCTCATAGTACCTTCATAATTACATTTTTGTCATTAGTTGTTTCCCCTCCCTCGCTTACTAAGGTGTCCCTAAATGATTAATTTGTTAACAAAATATGAAATTAAATGAGAGAGACAGCCTCGGCCTCAGTTCGAAGCTGATTCTCCAACTACAAAGGAAAATAGCAGAAAGTAGAATGTGAGTCCTCCCACTCATTGCTGCTGAATTTAAGCATTTAGTCTGGACTCACGGCTGAAGTTTCTGGAACAGTGAGTGGATGGCGAGGGTGAGAAAGAGAGAGAGATACCTCTGAGAAGCAGTTTGTCCTTATCGTGAAAACATCAACTTTCCCTCATTGACCACACAGTCTAAGCAAGGACAAGGACAACTTGCTTAGACTAGACACAAAGCTTTTTGAAACTCTATACCCACCTTTGGTGAGTTCGTTATGCTTCACTAAATTGTGCTGAAAACCTTCTCAAACTAAAGAAAACACCATTCCTCATCTGAACTTCCTGTCTCCCATACATACATTTCATCAAAGAACAAATGACAGCTCCGAAAGTGAGTGTTAAGGAAAATTATGAGTTTATCAGGTGGAGGGCACTTCCAAAGGCAGTAATAAATGATGGCATTAAAGGTAGGCTGCCGTATAAGAGAGAAATAAAATGACATAAAACTACTGAAGTGCTATACACACATTGTACATACGTTTGCCTGTAGAAGATGAAAAGGAAGATTTAAATTTGTCCACTCTGAAGAGATGAGTTTTAATATGTTTCTAAGATGAGCTTGCTGATGTGAAACTACAGGCAAGCATTGTGTTTTGAAAGCCTTTTAATGTGCAGCCTTGTGAGTCACCTTAACACTTTCCATATGATTTTCTAGTGTGTTAAAGACCTACTCTGTATCGCTCCTTCCGAGATTCATATTTGCTTGTCAGGAACTTAGAGGGATGAGGAAACTATACTGTCATTGTTTGGACCATCTTTGAATAATACATGAAACAAACCAATTATTAGATTTAAAAGATGAACTGTGTTTTGGTTTTTTTTAGTCAGGGAAGTGAATAAAAGCTCCTTCCTTTTTTGTACATCCTTACATTTTTAAGGATTGTCCTTTACCCGTTATGATGTGTGTGCTCTTTAAATGTGAAGCACCTTGTCTTCCAGAGCTACATTGCGATGTAATTGTCAGTACCTTTTAGCCTAACTCAGTCTCTAATTAGAGTGATTATGAACTTCAAATTCAAATCTCCATTCTCCGTTTGCACTATATAGTATTTATTAACCTGCAGTCCTATTGATTATGCTTGAAAAACGCTTCTTTAGTGTTCTGATGTGTAAATCATTACCCCACACAGCATCATGACTTGACTGCCCTGTGCATATGGTAATTGCATTGCCTCCTTTTGAAGTTCAGTTCCCAATTCCCAATCATCAGTTGAACCTGTTACTCCTGTGTAGTTAGTAGTCTGCTACAGATGATTCCTACAGGGCCCTAGCTGTGGTTTATTCTGTTTTATACCTTCTTCGCTGTAAACTGTACCCTAGTATTGATTGGCAAATAGAAACATGACAGGAGATGACCTCATGTGTCAGAAACATAATCCTGTCATTGATTTTTGGATAAAAGTTAGTGTGGTAAAAATTTTGTGAGAGGAGAAAAGGGAGACTGTACCCAAAAATGCATATAAGGTACAAGCAATTATTTGGAGTGTTCTCAGATACAGAATCAACCCAGAAAAAGATGACATCCTCATTATCCTCAAATTTCATAGAACCCTAGATTTCAGAAGCTTTAATTTGCTTTCCCTTTCTGCCCCAAAATAAAATTAATTAAAAAGAAAATAAAAAATAATGCTGTATTAAGTTTTAATAAAACCATGTAGAAACCTTTCCTTATAATTCTCATGATCTCTGTAGTTAAAAATATCAAAGTCAATGCATCTTGCTAAGAGCACTTAAATAAGACTATCAATACATAATATTGAAGTGATTAATAAGTCAACTGTTTTTTTTTAATCTTCCAAAACTTTATTTAGTTCTTACGTTATCTCAGTTCTTGCAGTTCACAAGCGTCTTACTCTAACTGACATAATTAATTCAGAGATTTTAAAAAATTCTGCTTTGAACCTTAATTTTGTAATCTTCTAAGTAGTCCAGATTCTTCTCTAAAGCATAGACAGCTGGTCATTTCTACAGGCGGAAGCATGGCATTGAGATGACTACTTTAAGAAAGATTGCCAAAATTACAGCGGTGGACTTCCTTACTCATCACTTCCATCGGAAGACTGGATAAAGAACAAGAAGACATTGATTTTGAAGACCAAATGAAAGATTAGGTGGTGTTGGGAGAAACTTGGGTTTTTTTCGAAGGAATTGGAAGACCTTTCTATTTTTTGCATATTGGCAATAAGCAAACTGGCAGGGCTTTTCTGGTCCACAGATTTTCCAGCTCCTGGTATAACTTCTTCCTTTTATCTTCCATTTCACTGCCCCTAAACTGTGAGGTGATCATTGGAGCTGTAACTAGAGCATTTTGACAAATGACCCATCATCTGACAGAACCAAAAAAAAGAAGTGATACATTTCTCATGACTTAAGGGACTTAAGAACAGCTGTACACAATTAAATGCGAAATTTGTAGTTTGGGGTTATATGGAAACAAATAGAAATGGGCAGTACATGTACAACCATCTTTCAAACATACATGACCAGAAAGTATTTCTCATCATTCCTTTTTTTTAAATGCAGTTGAACTACATGAAGGTTTGTTTTGATATAATAGGGCAAAGTTAAATACATTAGATTGGTATTTTTTACAGTGTTACATATTCTGTGTATTTATATCTGTTACGGCCCCTTAATATCAGCTTTTAATTATGGAATAATAATTATGCAAATTAATGTGTCTTCTGGTGCATGTTTTCAAATTTAAGATTTCCTGACTGAAAGCTAACTGCCCTTTTGTGCAAGCAGGTTGTGAAGAAATACATTCTAGTTTGAAAATTCTTATAAATGATAAAAGTAACAATAGTTAATTTACTGCCATTACCATGCCTTTATCACTTCTCAAGGATTAAATCTTCAGAATGAAGGCATAGTAACATACAGCAATAGTAACGTTTTATATATTTGCTATCATTCATTTCAGCCACAAAATTGTCCATCCGTTTTTTTTCTTCATTCAGGATGATTTGAAGGGAGCCATAAGTTCATTCTGGTTAGGATCTTTTCTGATCTTGATATTGACTCCTGCAGGTATCTTGTTCACACGACATAAGTCGGATAAAACAATTTAGTTTGACTTGGATATAGTGTTATTTTTTTTCTGAAGGTCAGCCTATGATCAGACGGGAGCAGTTTCTCATTATTTTCTATTGCTACTCCAAACAGTCTTTACTGAAGTCTTTCAAACAATGCGTGACCTCTGTTTTAATACTTCTCACAGATTTCGCAGGCTGTCACTACCACTCAGACATCACTAACGCAGACGACTGTAATGGAAACTGTAACTATGGTGACCACAAGAGAACAAGTCCTGGTTAAGCATGCTAAAGAGGAACTCCCACCACCTCCACCCCACAAAAAGAGGCAACTCCTTGTGGATTCAGAAATTAGGAAGAGGTGAGAATCATTAAGAGACAGAGAACGCTGATAGAACTTGGATGAGAATGCAAAAATAGTCATTTCGCTGCAATAGCTTGCTGTAAAATTTTTTGAGATTCTGTTCTCTGTAAAGGAACCTGCTTTACTCAGGATGAGTTGTGGATTTTTTTTGTGCTTCTAGTCCAAGTATTTTCAATATAAAATACTAATCATTACAACAATACCATTACGATAGTAATTATAATCAGTAGAAGGCCTTGTGTATGGCATTGGGGGGGGTCCCACTTGACTATAGTCTTGAAACTTGAAGGACAAAAAGCATACCATTATTTCTCAGCTCTTTACATTCTTTAAAAATAAATTTTTAATAGTTAGAATACTGTTAGGGCAGATATTGCCCGGTTTCTGAAGTTCAAGTGGTATTCTTTCTGGTTTGTGAGTCAAACACAAGTTATTTCAATAGAAATAACAGTTCTGCCAAGTTAATATTTGGTGAAATATACAGTATCATTATTTTCAGATTTTTTCCTTTAACCCCAAGTTACAAGTGTCAAGGGATTTTAGACTAATACTGAATACAGGAAAAATTTCTGATAAGTAGAATTGGCTCTTGATTTCTAGATAAGATTCTAGACTCTCACATTCAAACACTCACTGTAATGTTTGTTTTGGAAATGTTTTTTTGATATTCAGGTATTCCAAGGTGAAACTGCATTCAGTGTCTCATTTATATAAAAAATATATCTGCTTAGTTCAGTGTGTTTTCAATGATGTTTTCTTGGAAAATAGTTTTTAACTTAATAAGAATGAGATATACCAAGAATAGGAGACATCTCACTTCTTTTAATTGAAAGAGTATGTAATTGAAAAAAAATAGATACTTAGAGGCACTTTTTTATTTATACAGAGGCATCTGAATTGGGGTTTATCTTATCCCTCTTCAACCATTCTAAAAGTAAGGTTTTCCAGTTTAACCTCATTATTTAAGAATGCTGAATGCTGTATGTGACTATTGCCAGACTCAGAATTCTTGAATTTGTTTAAGGAATTGTTAAATGCCAGTGTCTTTACTTAACAGAAAGTTTAAGCATTAGTATTTTTTTTAATGCTTCAGTAGTGATATGCAAAAATCTAAACCAGGATCTTTTGGTTTATATGCAAGAGTAAACCTATATTAAGGCATGGCCACTGCCTTGAAAATATTGGCATTTTTAATTTTAAAAGTGAAAGAGTAAGGCTGGAAATTCCCCATAAGTTTTAAAGTGTTCTAATAATGGGTATCTTTAAACTTTTCACTGTTGTTTTTTTGTTGGGTTTTTTTTTTTTTTTTCCCAATCTAAATCCTTTAGGAATGATCTTACTTCATAGAATCATGGAATGGTTTGAGTTGCAAGGGACCTTAGAGATCATCTAGTTCCAACCCCCTGGCCTGGGCAGGGACACCTCCTCACTAGAGCAGGTTGCTCAAAGTCCCATCCAGCCTGGCCTTGAACACTTCTAGGGATGGGGCATCCACAGCTTCTCTGGGCAACCTGTTCCAGTGTCTCACCACCCTCACAGGAAAGAATTTCTTCCTAATACCTAATCTAAATCTACCCGCTTTCAGTTTTGAAGCCATTACCCTATCGGTCCCTGATAGAGTCCCTCCCCAGTGCTGGAAGGCTGCTATAAGGTCTCCCTGGGGCCTTCTCTCCTCCAGACTGAACAACCTCAGATCTCTCAGCCCATCTTTATAGGAGAGGTGCTCCAGCATTCTGATGATCTTCACGGTCCTCCTCTGTACTTGCTTCACCAGATCCATATCCTTCTTCTGTTGAGGACTCCAGACCTGGATGCAGTACTCCAGGGTGGGGTCTCACAAGAGCAGATTCCTTGCAGAATCACCTCCCTCGACCTGCTGGCTGCACTTCTCTTGATGCAGCCCAGGATGTGTTGACTTTCTCGGTTGCAAGTGCACATTGCCAGCTCACGTTGAGCTTCTCATCAACCAATACTCTGAGGTCCCTCTCCTCAGAGCTGCTCTCAGTTCACTCTTACTTGACATATACATGAGGTCAGCTGTCTCAGCTGCGTCTCCTCACAACTTCTTGTGCACTCCCAGGCTACTCACTAGTAGGGGCGGTGTGAGAAGCGGAAAAGAACTTTACACTTCGTAAGTGCTGCTCAGCAACTAAATCATCCCTATTATCAACACTGTTTTCAGTGCAAACCCAAAACATAGCCTCATAGTAGATACTGAGAAGAAAATTAACTCTGTCCCAGCCAAAACCAGCACAATAATATTTGTCTGTATTTTCCTTCTTTCCTTCTTTTTTTCTCATACTCTTTTGATTTGCCTTAATACTGAAAGTGAAATTTGCAGGGTACAGCAGACTAAAGACTTCTAAATCATCATGTGACAAAACTACCAGAGGGCAGGAATTATCTGTGTTATAGGATTTTTTTATAGTCAGAAATACCTCATTTAATACAAACTGAGATTTATTCTTTATGTGTTTTAGCTGTTGTCTGTCTAAAGCATTGCAACTAGCAAGGATATATATAAATTTCATAGATCCTTATACAGACAATAGGATATTGTTGTGATTTGAGAAAACCCATAACAATCTATTTTTGTTTTGACAATTATTTTATCACCTGATGACCCCTCCCCACCCAGAAGGGGGAATCAGAGAACACAAATAAACACAGGGGTTGAAATATAAATAGACTTAGTAGACTAAGGCTAATACGATACTGATATAAAATATACAAGAGTTATATTCAGCCAGTTCTCCCAGCAGGGACAGCAAATGGCGGACACTGGGAGCGCAATGGCTTCAGGAGGAAGGGAAGGCCTCAGAGGTCCGGCACTGGGGCAAGGAGGTGTCTGGACCCGCTGCCATCAAGGGAGAGAGAGCTACGCAGCAAACTTTTCTAATTTATATTAAATGTGATGTTCATGGGATGGAATAATCCTGTTGGCCAACTGGGATCAAATGCCCAGGCCTTGGTCCTCTTTGTCCCTGTGCCTGGCAAGGCTTGAAAACACTAAGACCTTGAATCCCACAGAGCCCGGCTGGCTATAAAGTAAATATTTTCATAAATTCAGACACTAGAGTCTTCTAAAAGTGCAATTTTCCCCAGTATTAGAAGAACTCTATGTCTCTCAACCCAGTACAGATATTTTATCAAATTGGGGACTGCAATTGCTTGAAGCTATATTATTGGCAGATCTGCTACCAAATACAGAGTGTTAATATTTTTTTTTACCATTGCATACTAGGTTTTCAGGAGGGTTGATTTATGTTTTGTGCTGTCTGAAAGATATTCATTCACCATATAAGTTCTGTTTAGCTTTTGAGTAAGAGTCAAGATATGAACCTTGGAACAATCAGTGGTTCTCAGTCTTTGTCTAGGATGATTTTAGATAATTGAATAAGTTGTCGTTTCTTATGTATACTTAAAATCAGAATCCTTTTCATTGCTGCACAGATCACATTTTTATTTAGATCTAGTAGGAAAGAAAGTTGAATTCTAGCAGGAAGAAGGGAGTTACTTCTTTTAATATACTTTAATATGGTCTAACTCGCTGGTATATTGCTTTGTGTGCAGGAGTTAATAAGATTTGTCTTAAAAATGCAATCATACCATTATATGAGAACTATTTCAGTATGCCTGTTCACTGAATACCTGTGAGTGGACCTACAATATGGTAATGTGCAAAGTAAGCAATGTTAGAAATGTCCACAGCTGTGCAGCAGGATGAATGATGGTTATATTATCTGAAGGCTATGTTTTTCCATTTAGATAATTATTTTGGTATTTCTGACTGAGCAGCCAAAAAAAGACTATGTACTTTTCCCATCTACACTAAGCAGGTATTCCAGAGCGAGATGAACAGTCAATAAATAGCTTCAGAGAAACACTTTGAAAGGAAGCTTTGGGAAAGAAGTTTGAGCTTAGAATAATGTTTATGGTGCTGGCTTTTATTAAAATGTAAAAATGCAGTTTTAGAAGTGAATACATATGACAGTATGCTGCTGTCTTTCCCCAGCATATTTATACTAAACGTATGCATAATAATGGGGGAAGAAAACTCATCTTACAGTTTGGATGCTCAGCTTAAATTTCTGTGTGCATTTGTGCCTAGACACCTTTTTCATCAATGCTTTTTTTTGGTGACAGAACCTCACGGTTGTATTCCCAAAGAGTCTATCACTTAATTTTGGCATCCATTGTTGGCTGCAAGATCTTTCAGGGGGTTTTTGTTGTATATTTAATTGTACCTACACCTAAGAACAAAAAAAAGTGAGAGAACTGGAGAGCTTTTGGGTATTGAAATAAACTAAGAGAAAGCAGGTTCTCAGCCTGCCTCTCCTACATCATTTTATATTGTGTATGTGTTTATATTAAAAATTTTCCCTGAGCGCTTAATGACTAAGAGTTGATGATTCTGTACTGCTTAGTTTTCATTTAATTAAGAAACCCCAGCAATTATTGAATACTTGCCAGAAGCTTTCAAAGGTGTGCAACCAGATTGTGTTGATTTCTTTTCACTGCATGGTCTTGCCTGGTTTTTTTGAAGTCGGGGGGGGGAAAGGATGGAAGACATATTGGGGGCTGGGGCTTTTTTGAGGTGGAGAATAATGCTTCCAGGTTTTCATCTGTTCTCAAGTTTTAGTCAGCATTGTTGTTATAAAAAGGTGTGTCTGAAATAAATGGATCAGGCAGCAATGCCACATGTTTGGAAAGATGCGAGCTCCACGTTTGCTTTTCTATGATCTAAATGTTTTCAAAACACTAGAGGATGACATAAAGATACATTGCACCTGTTTTTGGATTGCAGTGGATGGCTAAGATTGAAGCATCAAGCTTTCTAGAATGCATTTTATTTTTATAGTTCAGATGTTTTTTCCAAGGATTAGAATATGAAAGTCTCCATTTATACTGAAGGAATTGAGAGAAACAATTTGACTTATAGACCAATAGGATACACAGGAGTGAATACCATGTTTCCGTTGTCCCAGTTCACTGTGGCATAAATGCATGGGAAAGAAGCTTGTGATTTTTCTTGTCTCCTAAAGCAGCTTCTTACCAGAAGTGATGGAAAGCAGAGATAAGAAGCAGTTGAGCTTTTCTTTATCTTCTTCCACTCCTTAAAAAAAGTAGTCAAAAACGATGTCAAAAATAATGATTAAAAATGTAAGAAAAATTCAGGCATGTGCTAAGTTCTGTTACTGGTCATAAGAAAGCTCCTTTTCCTGAAGGAATCAATTTGAAACTGACAAAAAAAAACCCTTAGAGCTATATAATAAAGGTCTTGAAAGTATTTATTAGGCATTAGAACTAGAGACAAATGTTACACAACTGAAGTTTTAGGACAAAAAAAAAAAACTATAAATGGGAGAAGTGTTGCAAGATGACATTTTCTTTTTCATGCTATTTACATATTCTGGGAAAAACAGGTCAGTTGTATAGCATAGAAAAATCCAAAAATTTTTATCCTCCTGGTAGGTTTTTAAATAGCAAACAGGTTAGAGCTGCTTAACATTTAATTGAAACATATTTTTAATATTAATTTTATTGAATAATATCCAAAGATACCAGTCTTTGCCATTTAGTAAGTAACTTTGTACATGTTTCCTAATGTTTCCAAGGAAAGCCTATTTCTCATAACATTATTAATGAGATAATTTTAATCTTCAGATTTGAAGAGACTTTATACCCTTTGAAGAGAAAGACCTGTTAAAATAGGTTAGTTGCTCCATCTAGTGTTTTTTTCATTTAACAAATGTTAACATAATTTTTTTGGAGAGTAGCATTCATTTCTCTGAAAATTATATTTGGGATTCTAATACTTCATTACTTAGAAAGGTTTGGACTTCTTTAGAAAAATATATCAAAGAAAAATTACAATAACTTATTCAAAGTGGTATTTTCATAGCTGTTGTTTTAAATAGCCAGTGCTGTCCAGTTAATGATTTAGTCAGAACTAAATGCTGATTTTTTTTCTAGCACTTTTCCAGCAACTCTGATGGGCTGTTTGGCCCTTGTCCTCTTACTAAAAGCAGCTTTTGCTCTTGTATTGTTATCCAACACGACTTAGCAAACCTGAAAAGAGGAAAGCCATATCTTAAGTTTTATTGGTGGCCCTTGGTTTCATTGTTGCAACTGTGCAGTCAGTGCCAGAGGAAAGGAAAAGGATAGTATTTTGTCATTTAAAGGTAGAATCATTTATGAACATTTTCATTTAGAGTGTAAGAAGAGGTTATGGGTATGTTGATGGCTGTGAACATGGACACTTTATAACCTCTTAGTGCTCATTCATTTTAACTCTTGATCCTATTTATAAGGTGAGAAATGGCATAGTGGCAAATACACTGAGAATATATATTCTTCACGTGTAGTGTCTGAAATTACCTCCTATATTTATAGAAGTGCTGGCAGTTGGCACTCACTGGAAGGCATGATGACTGGATTTAAAACTGCTGTATATGTCTAGCCACTGGCTGTTTGCTGAAGACAAATGGTGTTAATGAACATACTCTACAACAACCTCTAGATTTTAAGTGATCTCCTTACATCTAGTATTTTCTTTGATGCCTTAGTGTGCATTACAGAAATGTGCTGGTCGTGATGGTGATCAGGCTAAGCTGAATAGTATCACAAGTGTACAAAGAGGTCCAGAATATCATTCAAAAAGAAGAAAAAATTGTTTGAGGACTGAACTAAAAAAATAGGAAGGGAAAAATATTCATTAGGACAAATAAGCTGTTGAATTAGGAGATAAAAACACTACTATTTATCAAATGTTCATCAGCTACAAATATAGAAGAGGAATATAGACAGCAGAGAAATAGTTCAGCACAGAATAATTCTGCTTATGGACATTGTATACTTCAAAGTTCTACATTGACATGTTCTAGTAAAGGAAGAGCTTCAAGCTGAGGAACACCACTGGTGAGAGGGGAATTTCAGTCCAGTCATGGAAGTGCAATATTTCAGTAATGTAGTTCTTAGACCTGAGTTGTATCGTTCCCTGCCAGCTCAATATGTAGGCAAATAGTCTTAGTCTGGCCAAGATACACAATGGTGACATGCCTGGTGTGGCAAAGGATTACACACCATGATGGCCACATGACAGCAGGGTAATTCATGACTTGTGTTCCTATATGAATTTGTACAACATTTTAGTTGTTTGCATAAATATGTGGAAGGCCATTGCATGGATATTTCTTCACTGTCATCATACCGTGACAGTGTGTTTAAAATAAGGCAAAATTAAGAGTTTAAAATATACCATTGTCTTTTGATAGATGACATTTGGCTGTAAGAACCACAAAAGACCTTTATAAGGTATATTGCACTGATGGAAGGTTTATAGTCAGTTAGCCCTTTGATTATTAATAAAAAATGCCTTTGTTTTTATTGTGAAATATAACCAAATTAATGCTTGCTGTTGCTTAGTGGTTTGTGGAAAGTATTTGTTTAGATAGGGGACTTGTAGTAGTATCATACTTGAGTATCATAACGTGCTGGGTATTTGGGTTAGAAATTCCATGCACAGAAAGATAAAAGCAAAATGCAGATAAGTTGTGAAATGCCTTAAAGGTGAGATTTATCATATATTTAATACAGAAAAGAAAGGGAAAGCTAGAACAAGGAATAATTTTTGAACAAGTACATGTGGTGATCTCAGCAAGAGAGTTTTGAGTGGGAACCTGAAGTGGGCATATGGCTTAGTATGGTGCAGAAAATAAATTTGAGGGGGACTTCCATGAAAATTTGAATGGTATGGATTAAAAATGTGAAGATGTTTTTTCAAACATGCTCTGGAGTAAGAGACTCTAATTGATTCAGCTGATGTGCTGGCCTGCCGAGAGAGGGCAGTGAGAGCAGTAAAAGATGGTATCTCTCTTGTGAAATAGCAAAAGGAAAGACTAACTGGAAAACTACACTATGAATAAAGAATAAATCCTCTGCTGCAGATTGAATGTTTAGGTGGGGAGCAAGCTAACATGCATATTGAATAAGGTAATTATTTAGAGTAATCATCTCAAGTGATTTGGTTTTACTGTCTTCCATGGATTTATTTCAACAAATCCTACATGCACAGGAACTGTATTGGGTCAGAAAGGTAACACTGCATTACTTTTTTATGACAAAAGTATTGTTGTTCTTAGGCAATTTAAAGACTATATCGATCCTTTGATATCAATCTAGAGTTAATATAGTTTGTAACTGCAGCTGTGCACAGAAAGGAAATGTCCAATCATCATAGTTGAATGATTAAAACCCCTTATTCTACCTGTATTTCCTGGTTTTATACAAGCTGAACATAAGAGAGAATTATTTTTTTTCAAGGTAATTGAAAAATGTCTTTATGAAGGATATTTACGTGCTGCAAAAAGCTACTTAGCATTAACTTCTATGTCTTTTAATCCTTTTCTGCCCCCGCTTTATATTCCTTTTTAGGGCAGGAGGCTTTGTTTGTGGAGGTATATTTATCTCCAGAAGAAACTGCAAGTGACAGAGCAATCTGTTATCTGAGATCAGCTCTGTCAAGATGCTGTCTGCTGTGGCTAGTACTTACCAACATCTGATGAATCTCTGGGCCGTGGGATGTGTTCCTGATTATTTTGTTGTACTGTCAAAACTGTCCCAAATTCTCCCATTCCTCTTCAAGGAGGGATGTTGTGGAAGTAGGGGCTTAGATATGATTACTGCTAAATATTTTACTCTATCAGTTTCCATCCTATGCCAGGTTAATACCAGGCTACTCTTCAGATAGGTGGTCTCTGTGGTCTCCTACTAACCTGCAGTTTGAGAATGACACAAGTACCAGAAGTAATAAATTTTTTCCTGCAGTCAAGGGAGTCTGGTACAGGGTACCAAGGTACCCTGGTACAGCGACTGGTAAACTTGTCTTCACTGTTATCAAATGCCTGATGTTCTGTGACCTTCTCCAGTTTACTGCTAGTTTGTACCAGTGCTATCAGACATCCTAGTTGCCACAACAGCTGACAGCAGAGACAGCCCACTTTAGCTATACTTTTAAATAAGATGAAAGAAGCGATTATTACTTTCTTGTGTATTTTGCCTATAGTGTTGCTGACCACAAGGAGAATGGGGAATGGAGAGCATGTTGGCAGCAAGAGTGGGAATATTTTCCTTAACCTGGGCTGCTGATTTTGTGGTACTGGTTTGTACAATGCTTGCTGAGTTTGAAGAACCAAAGATGGAGAGGGTGGTAGTAGCAAATAGTTGAGAACCTCTAGGTTAACCAAATTCTTTATTCACTTTTAAAACAGGTTCTCTTGTTTCTCATTTTGCCTGTGCTGCTGACAAGCCCTGAACTGGGTACTTGTGTGAAACAGAGGGCAGGGCAGTACAGCGTTACTACTCTGTCTTTTGGAAAAAAACAGGCGCTGGATTTGGGTGCTTAACTGTAGCTCAGCAACTGTCAAGTGACGTAACAGTCCTTAGACAGCTGCTCTAATGTAACTAACCTAATGTATTCCTTACTGTGGACTTGAGGAACTCTACTTTGTCCTAGAGACTACTTTGGTAGAACTTCACATCATTGATTGTTCTTATATTTGGCAGAGGTGTGGCAATTTTCACATCTTGAATATTGGTAATTTATATACAGATTTATGTTAGAAAGATATATGAATTTGTTAGGGTTTATGTTGTAATCCAGTCCATTAGCTTTAAAATTGGTTGCTCTTGTTGAATGCACAGTATTCCAGTTTTATGGTGTCTTCTAGTCTTAAAATTTCATGAGAACTTTTATGAATTATATGCAGATTATACGCAGAACAGAGGATAACATTATATTTCAAGAATTACAATTAATTTAATATCATGTAGGATCAGAAATAAAGCTGAGGTAGGAAGCTCTTTACTGGTAGTGCAGTTCAATTTCAGGGATTAGAATCTGGTACCACCACAGAGATTCCACAAACCATTCATTTCATTTCATTTTCTTCCATCTCTGAACTTACAATTCTTTATAAAATGAAGTTTTCTGCACCTTTCATTACTTCATGATCGCATTTCTTCTCCTTTAATGAGTGTTAAAATAGTATTATTTGGAATTGCTTTATCAACAGTATTCCTAAGAGTTTATCATTTGAATATAGAATATTGGGCCAGGATTAAGACAGTAAATGATTCTTTTTTCTTCTGCTTTCATTATTTATTGCTCAATCTTTCACAACATACTGCAAAATTCAGTCACAAAGATCACAGTGGAGAAGGAAAAAAAGGGAGGCATAAGTATGTCATCAAACATGGAACTCTTAGGTGTATTTTGTTTTCATTTCTGTATATGTGGATTTCTGTAGCACCTGATTTTACATTACATCCTTGTGTTTTAGTTCTTTTATATATCGAGTGTATTGTTATAAAAGAATAAATTCCTTCACATATATAATTGTCATTCAAGGTCTTGTTTTTAGAGATTTTCAATTGCATGTAAATGATATGACCCATATTTACAAAACAAAGTGAAAGATACAGCTAATTTTTGTCTAGGTCTTTCTGTTCTGTTGCTCTCATTGTATTGCTCCAAAAGGAAAACCAGTTATAAACTAGATATAAGAACATATAGTGCAATGAAGAAGGGCAATCAAGAATGCAGTTTAGCACAACTTAGAAAAAAATATTGTTTTAAAAACTACATGAGATACTGAATCACAGTTTGATTTTTCTATACATCAGCAATTGAAATACCTGCATATGGTAACCTTCATTTTGAACTGCTACCCTCTGACCAGATAACAAAAATTGAGATCAGTTTTCAAGGACATGATGAGAGAATCTAGACTGTAAGAAAAAAGGTTTTATAGTAAAAGTTCGTTTAAAAGTATGCAGAGAGTTGGAAATATTAATTAGCAGTTTCTAAAATTTTAGCTGTAGGGACATTATAATCTACTGTTGATGAGTAATTACATTCTACAATGACGTTGAGTCAATTTTAAAAGACTCCAGTCTAACGGTCACATTTTCTGTTTGAATATCCTTCATAATAGCATCAGCACAAGCTGTGACAGAAATCTTACAGGTATGAAAGCTGCATTCGGTGAGTCAGATAGGCCTTACATCCTCAGCTGAGCCAAGAGAACTTGGGATACACTTTCTTCACTGTGAGAGCCACTTGTTTCATGTCTTCCAAAAACATCAGCTTGTAAAATTAGCATCTTTATTGTGAAAATTGTTGCATCTGTTCAGCTGCCAAATCACTGTCTTAAAAATGAATAAGTATTTCTATGTTTCTAAATTTTAGAGTGAATAGTTTTATGAGTTATCTAACAAAATGTGGGGAATTTAAAACTGTCTTTTGCTGAGAGAAATTGCTGCTTGTTCACTTGTTTAAACAGCCAGTTAAACATGGTTACTGTCAATGCTATTTTCATGAACTTTGTGGAAATTAAATGTCTTATTGACCTTCTCCATCTCTTAGGTTTGACTCGGATACAACAGAGCTCCATAGCTGGATGACCCGCTCAGAAGCAGTGCTTCAGAGTCCTGAGTTTGCGATATATCGAAAGGAAGGCAATCTCTCAGATCTCAGAGAAAGAATCAATGTAGGAAAAAGTACTCGTATATATGTCTGTTAGTTTGTATGAGCTTGTCAAAGTGCTTTCAAAGTCCAAGTTTATATACGTTGAAACGTCGACTGATAAGCATTGATTGTCCACATGTACAAGAGAAATTTAGAAGTGCTCACTATTTATGTAAATTCCAGATTTTGGCACCAAAATTGCTACACAGGCTGTCTAAATATAGAGTTTTTTATTCATCCATATTCATATTTAATTAAGGTATTCTAGATTCATGAAAGTCTTTGGTAAAGTTGAATCAAAACCTATATAATGCTTCTTAAATATCCACCACCACTAATAGATTAATTTGACATTATACATGCATAAAATGAAGGATATGAAAAGTGTCATCTTTTAGTGTATCCTATAGAAAATTCATATCTAATTCTTTTCACAGTGATGTAAAATATATATGAAAATCGCCGGTCTATACATATATATTTTTTTGTTTAATTAATTCTTTTTACTCTATTGTAGTACCATGCCTCAACCAAAACCAGTTCTTTTCTACTTTTAGCAAAATGAATGATTCTGTACTGCTCAAGGAGTAGCCGTGTTTGTGTGTGTTTCACACACTCTGAATGTAGTCTTTGAAACCTATTACAAATTTTCTTCCATATTTAATTTTTTGTACATAGATGCAAAAATTACTGTATTTCTGACTAAGAGAAAGGGGAGTTATTTTTATAATTAGCTCTTAGAGTATCTTAGTATAGTATGTAACTTCATTAAAATACATGGTAATACATACTCCTAGAACACAAACAGATTGAACAAAGTATTAAAGTTAGTTTTCCTGCTGTTTTTTCTCACTATCAGCTTGTTTGTCATAAAACAGCTATGATACGATTGAAGAACACTGAATTTCATGACTGTAAATATACATTTTAAATTTTCATGTTAAATCATACTTTTGTTACAGTAATTTAAATATAATTGTTAATGTTGTCATAATATTACTACTGGTAAGTATCTGAATTTGGTCTCCTGAATTTAGTTCGTGGCACCACTTTATGTTACGTGAAATATACATATATATATATATATATATCTAAAAATATGCAAAATGGATCAAATATTCAGAGAAGATTTGATGTGTTCAGATGCTGCGATACTCGGGTAATATGATCCATATAATACATTAATAGAGTTATAATTAATTTCTGAGAGCCTCAGTCTTCATTGTAGGTGAAATTAAGAAAGAAGTGAAGAAGAAGAAGAATAAAAGGAAAATGCTGCTGTATCCCTTTCATATATTTCCTTTTTGAGGAACATAACAATTTCTAGGATGGCAAATTAGCTTGTCTTGACCTACATATTACACTGGGTACCTGCACTGTCCTAACCAGTCCTAACCTAACTGTTCTACCTCACATTGTCAGTTTTTAAGACTTTGTGAAAGCATCAAAGGATCCAGGAGCCATGGTTCACCTTCCTCCTCCTTTGTGTTCTTTGCTTCCAAGGAGGTGGTGATCTGTAAGTAAAGGTATGGAAGGAGGTGAACCACAGCCCCTCCTCTGGTTCCAGCTGGAGATCCCAGCAGTTCTTGCCTTGCCTCTGTTGATGCTGAGGAAGAACATTGGAGCTGGGAGGCCACTGCCTACCACATTTGTTAGATATCATTTAGATTGATGAAAACATACACAACAGTGGAGAAAGAGGAAGGGAACAGAGGTGTGGAACTTGACCAATGTGTGGGCATTGTAAGTTTGAATTTAAGACACAGCAGATAGCAGGAGGTATTTCAGACCTCCTTGGAAATGGAATAACTGAGTGGTTAAGAAACCAGTTTCCAGCTTCTTTACTGAAAAGTAGTGCAGAGAAAGGATCTGATTTGTATCTGAGATCAAGAGGGGTCTGAGACAAACCAATAATTCTAGATAGCAGTAAGACAAACGAACGTGTATCCTTCATTAATATTGAAAATATTTTGAAAGACCAAAACTGGTTTTGATTTCGTATAGTATTATTGCTTTTAACATTTTTATTGAGAAAAGGAAATATAGAAGTGGTTCACCTAACATATAGAAGCTTTTAGATGTTTTAAGGGAGAAAACATTCTGATTACATGTATTAATTTGATAGAGAAGTCTCTGAAAGATGGCACTTAACAAGCTTTTCAAAAAAGCTAAAAAAGAAAACAACAGGTTTTTAAAATGCCAGGTTGTAAAGCTTGTCCTGACCTGATTTTTCTTGATCTGGTCTCTGATTCCATCCATAAAACTAGTAGCCAGGAAGTACTGAAGTACTGTCCAGTTCATTGATTTGAGCAGTTTCATTGTTGCTTGTTAACACTTTTTGTTTCTAATTGCCTTAAAATGTGCCTCAAATCAATGGAAAAGAAGATAGTGTGGGCTTTAATATATTTTTTTAATCTCCAGTAAAGTTGTAGAAGGTGTATTAAAAAAGGTGAAACACCAGAAAGGAAAACATATGTTAGTGATAATTAAACAAGATTGAATTGTACTGACATACTGTAATGATGTAGTCATACCCCAGTGTCGTGCTTACATATGCGGGCATGTGACCATGTACTCATGCATACAGAATACCCATCTTGCCCATCTTTTCCTAATGTCTGTCTTTTCTGCTCTTCTAGGACAGGTTACTAGTTGGATGATTTTTTTCTTGTTGTGGTGGCTTGCTCCTATTCTTCATTTTTCTTGGATGAGGGGTCACTTCCATATGACGTAGGGGAAGTGCATCTGTTGTATGATAGAGGGATGAGACTTCAGAAACGACAGCCTCAAGGAGAGCAGCTCTTTTGCCATCATTGATGATTCATCAAGTTCAAAAGCCTGCTCCTATCCCAGCTCAGAGCAGAGAGAGCCAAGAGCAGGCTCTATGAAATGCACTGACTGTGTTTGTTAAGCCAGCTGCTCTTCAGAAACTGGCAGGAAATTAGCCTTTGGCAGATGTATTACATAGATTGAATATATTAGACATGCACAAAAAAGACCCTTCCTGTGACTGGGGAAAAGCAAAAATATTTATAGCCCTTCCCTGCTTCAAAAGAGAGATATTTGCCATACCTGGCCAGAGAGACTGGGTGCCGTAAGTACAGAAGTTTCATCGTGGAGCAACCATGCTACTCATAAATAGTGAAGACATCCAAACACTAATGCCACAAGCATTGTTATGCTGCATCACACTGCTGTTGTTTTCTATCTATTATGTATCTTTTACTAAAAACAGACACAAGAGTGATCCAGGCCTTTTTTGTTTTTCTTAAGCCAGAATGAGCTTTCAGTGTTGCAAGTTCAAATATATGAAAAAAATTAAAACTTGCTGGATAGATAGAAAATCCTGTTTAATAGTAAGTCAGATTTCAGCCAGTTTATCAATGAACTGGGAATAAAATTTGAAAGGAGTTTTGGTTAGAAAGCACCCAGAAATTCAGAATCAAAGGTAAATTTAAAAAGAACAGATGTAAGGTAAATGTCAGATAAATGTGTTTTCTTGGCATTCTCAAAAGCCCCATTCTTGTTAGTTTGCTTTGTTTTAGTGACCTTTTTCAGACATGCTTTGTGGGCCTGCGTATGTGGAAGCTGAATCACTGTCAGAGCCAGTGATGATAATGTTGCTGTCTCCTGCCCTTGGGGGTAATTGGTCAGAGTCACAGAAGGTCAGGGAGTACTGCTACCGTGCCTCCTTTCACAGGGCTCTCAGAGTAGGGTGTTGCATACCAATACCTCAGACTGTTAGTGTTTTTTAGGTTATGAAGTCATTAACTGACAACTAAAATCTCAGGGTCAAATAACACGCTCAACATTGTGAAAACATCCTCTTCACCTTCGGTTGGCATTTAGCTCAAGATGAGTTTTTAGTGTTATTCAATTAGTTAAAACTAGGCTACGACACATTTGCATTGTCTGTTATAAAATAGTCTAGAAAAGAATTTATCCCTGGTAGGATGAAAATGGTAATTTTTTTTTCTCATATTGGTGTATATTTTTCTGGAAAATCATTTATAGAAAGCAAAAAGAATATAAAAAGGGAAAGTTATTTACTTGTAAATATTTTGAAGTGACTTTGCAGCTGCCGCAACTTTTCATCAAAAAAAAAAGTATTGATTACCATGGACCAAAACTAAGAGTTTCAAAACTTCACAAACCTCTTCAAACTTATCCCAGCGCACTTATTTCACGAACAGCTCTGAATCTAGAGCTTTATCCCTTTTAGTAAAGGACGAGTAAAATGAACAAGAAGGAGCCAAAGAGATAAATAAGAGGTGTTACAGGACTCCTGCTCCATTCATTTCTAGATGCTTTACATGTGCTAATGGAAATCCTTCTTCTGAGGGGCTTAAAAATCCAAGACATGGTTTGCAGGTTTGGCAAACAATGGCAGCGTGTCCAGAGTAATTGAAGGACTGTGTGATTATCCCTGTGAAGTGACTAGGGTGAATTTCCTCCTTTCTCCTGAGATTAGGTAATTCTTCTTTGTATGAGGGCCAAGAGGACAGTCTTTTCTCTTCTTTCTAGCATTGTGTTTTCCGTGTATGTCTTCCTGTAACCAGTGTTAGACCTTCATCTTTAATATATATGGTAATTACACAAAAAATGAATGGAGAAAAGCAAATAACAGAAAGTTTGATATATATCAAATTTTCAGGCTTATTTTTAAGGGCCTTGCATATAGTGCTTATATTTTCTATCAAGAACTGGAAACTTTATCAGGAGAGAGGTTGTCATTTCACAGAGTCACAGAATCTCCATGGTTGGAAGGGACCTCTGAGATCATCAAGTCCAACCCCATAAAAAAAAAAAGCACCCACCAAGCAAACAACACCCCACCACACCCCAATAATCTTGGGCACTAGAGCATGCCCTGAAGAGCGATGCCTACATGTTTCTTAAATACCTCAAGGGGATGGCGACTCTACCACCTCCCTGGGCAGGCCATTCCAGTGCCTGATCACTCTTTCAGTAAAGTAATTATTATATCTAATCTAAACCTCCCCTGTTACAACTTCAGACCATTTCCTCTGCTCCTGTCATTATTCCCTTGGGAGAAGAGGCCAACCCCTATCTCTCTACACCCTCCTTTCAGATGGTTGTAGAGGGCAATGAGGTCTCCTCTCAGTCTCCTCCAAACTAAACATGCCCAGTTCCCTCAGCCTCTCCTCATAGGACTTGTTCTCCAGACCCCTCACCAGCTTGGTGGCTCTCCTCTGGACACGCTCCAGCACTTCAATGTCTTTCCTGTAGTGAGGGGCCCAAAACTGGACACAGTACTTGAGGTGAGGC
>BJBW01010188.1:0-45671 GCA_004320125.1 Scolopax mira
TTTTGGGTCACCTGTCCTGTCCTCTCCTCCCCACAGGTGGGACCCCTCTACGCGTTTCCGCTTCCGACCCTCCAATGGGGCAAATAACAAATTTGCCTGACCTTGGTTGTTATAGCAATAAGTATAAGCAAGGGCCTCTCTGCTCACCATCCCTTGGCACGGAGCACAAACATTGGCCTTATCCTCCTGAGAACGAGCAGTTTGCTCCACAATGTGCTGTTAATTTCAGAGAGTTAGAGGAGACTCAGCTAAAATGTAAAATTCCAGAACACAGAATTGGTTCGGTTTTACTTCAAACCAGGACAGCTTGGTTTATGATATGTGAGAGATGTGAACCATTCTGGTTCCAAATCAGCAACTTTTTTTTTTTTTTCCTATAGCAGTCTCCAATCTGGATTTCCTCTGGTTTTGTCGGAGGAGTTCTTGGTGACTCACATGTGGATTGGGAGCTTTCTCAGCCCACAGCTAAAGGCAAGGGTGTTAAATATTTAATGAAGAGACAGCTTTTCTCCCAAATGTTTTGGATAAATAGCAGCTAGGAGAAACCAAAATACAAAAGGGTTTTAGCTGCTGGAATAAAAATAAAAAAATCTGGCTGCCCTCACCTGGGTTCCCTCCCTGGTGCTCACAGGGATCAAACAGCAGAGATGAAGAGATGATATGAGTGTTAGGGTGTTTTGGGAATTTTTTGTAAAATACCCTGTAATTGTTGCTGTGTAGCGGGCAGGGGAGAGGTGAGGGGAAGACCCTCACCTGGTCTTACATTTGTCTGATTGATTTTTAGCAATAGGAAAGCAGTGAACATTCAAGAATTTCTGCTTTTTAATGTCCGATACAATGTTTGTACTAAGCAAATAACTGGACCTTCCTAGGTCCATCGTTCCCAAAACCTTATTAGCTGCTGAGTTTATATTGTACAATTGTCAGGTGACTATGTTCTTTTTTACTTTACAGTAATTTCTATGCAGTTAAAACACAAAATTGGAATGCAAAAAAAAAAGTGAAAGGAAGGATCAAATCCTTGGACAGTGAATTATAAACTCTATTTGGTGTCTGCCTACAGACCTGGCAGGATTAAATCTTTATCTAAGCATCAAACAGGGTTTATTTAGGTCTTCTGTTATCGCTGTTGAAGTATTAAAACAGCACGTACTATTGTATTGCCAAACCCTCCTATCACAGTACCTGCCCCCTGCAGTGGTGGGAAGATGCACACATGCTGGGCCAGGATTTGGCCACCACTTGGCTGAAAAGCTGAAAAGCTCTTTCAGTGTGGCTGAAATGCACTTTCACTGTGGCTGTCCTCTAGTTCCACGCTCCACTCATGGCTTGGACTATACCCTGAGGGCATATACTCGTGTGTTACTAATCTAGGACAACGATCTCCATGGCTCTAGATTTTTCAAAATAATCCTGAAGAAGGTTTGCACCAAGGCATCCATAGCACCGACTTCTACCTCACCACTTTACATGAAAACTGATTTAATTCTACTGGCGCAGCCATGAGCAATGACCTTCTTGTCAGGGAACCCTGGGTTTTGGGGTGGGCTGTCACCTGTAATACGCTGTCACCAAGGTTAGCTTTGGCACTCATCACCTGCAAGGCGAGAAGCAAGACTCATCAGCTTTGGGGAACCTTGTTCCAAGCCAGTGGCTTTGCTGGGACACAATCACCGTGTCCCGCGTTGTTTCAAAGCTGTCAACATCTGCCGCGAGTAAATGACTTTCTGTCATTTAAGTGAAATGGCTTCCATAAATATTTATGTAAATAATGCTAAGAATAATAAAGAGAATTAGTTGAAATAGCACGGCAGCAATTAGCCAGAGGTGTTGCAGGGACTGAGCAAGCAATCACTCTTGCAAACAGATGCCACCCCAGCCCTGCCATCCTCAGGATGAGGGTGAAGCGGAGATGAAGGCTGCGTAGCCGTATTTGGTACGAAGCAGGATGGGACCTGGATCTAACACAATGCTTGCTGCTGGAACTCAGATTTTAAAATTCAAACTTCATGCCAACTTTAGCCAAAAAAACCCCAAGAAAGCCAAAATTTGAAGCAACCAACTTGAAAGCTTGTTACCGACACAAACTGAACAGAGGAATAACGACTGACTCAGAAACATCAAGTAGAGGTCAATGTCTGCCTCTCTCTGTACCTCACATAAATACACAGTCCTTTCTACTCACTTCAATGGCCACTTCAAAAGAAGCAAGCTCTTTGAGATATTTCACTAGACTAAAATCACAAATTCTGATTTTGCTTGTGCCTTTCTTCTACTGCCTGCAGTCTCGCCGTCCTGTTTTATTACAGGATGTAACTGCAAGCAGAACAGGATCAACCTTTCCTGTCCCCTGGTGAGCAACAGACAGGACCAAACCTGATGGGGTCAGCAGAGATGGTCAGCAGCACCTAAAACCAGCAGCCAGTAGCTGAGCATCTGCAGTTATAACCATGGGAGCAGTTAACATGCCATATCTATAAGAAATTCCCTATTTTTGATGACCTGTGAGTATGAATGCTTTGCCTTCCTATAACCTCTCAGAAGACTAAAACAACAGATTTTTTTTTTTCCCCAAAAAAGCATCACTAGTTTTTGCCCACTTGACTCAGAAGGAGATTTTGCTTGTAATCTTCAAATATTAATAGTGAACTGCCAAGGCACATTTCTTATTGTGATGCATTTGTATAGCTCTGAGTAATTCCTACTGGCATTAATGAGAATCGCTTATATAAATCTCCTTGCAGCAGGATAAGTACCTCATCCCATAATCATGATCGTGGCTTTAAAGAGGGCGATACACAATTTTTGTCTCTCCCCATCACAGGACAGTTCCTGTGTTCAAGGTCTCTGTACATAAGAAGATCTCAAGTACCAGTGCAGTCAAGCTATGCTGGTCAAACACCAGCTCTCTCTCTCTCCTGGAGCCAAGCTGCATTCGCTTTGCTCAGGAAAGGACACAACATGTTGTCTGAGCCATTGGTGGTTCTGCTTTGGGATCTTAAATTCCTGATGGAAGGAAGAGCACAAAACGCTTCTTTTCATTTGCTGTAACATCCTGGGATAGTGGTTCCCATTAGTATCATTTCATGCCCCCTTTTCGCCACCAGAAGAACTTAGAGGGCTTTTAGGGTGAGGGAAAACCTTCCATCTCATGGCGACAACCTTAAGTCATAATGTTCATCTGAGAGCAGTCCAAAGAGCTGAGACTGCCTCCAGGACCAGCAGGTAAATTCCTGGATCTTGGGGGCTTTTGGGACCTGCTGGCTCCTTTCCTGCCCAGAGACTCTCCTCAATCCATCCTGGGAATCCTCTTTGATGGCAAGGTTTCCCCAGTGCCACTGGGATGCTGCAGCTCTGGTTCTGCCGAGCAAGGCCGCCTGTCTAATTCTGAAACAGCTCTATTCTTGCACCGCAACAATGCCACCTCCTCTGAGGCCAATTAAACCCCCAAAGAATGAGTCATAGCAAACTGCACCCTATTTACTTTCAGCTCATTATCACGCTCGCAACTTGTAATTTTGGAAATTTTATATTCTGAGCGCAGCAGCAGGCTACAGGCTGCACACCTCTTGCTACTGTATGGAGACATGCCTGAGAGAGATGTCTCTCTCTTTTCTTTTCTTCCCCCCCCCTCTCTCCTTAGGGGGGAATTAAGGCAGCAGAGAACTTTAAAAGCTTTGATCTATTCATGGTATCCACAATATGAAATCCTAGGTAACACACAAACCAGAGGAAACTCCATCTGGACCAGTCCCAGGATAAAGGTTTGCTCTGGGCAAGGACAAGGCAAGTAGGTTCTTTAGTATTTTTTGTTTAATACCCTTTTAACGCGAGTCTGGGCTGGTGCACAAATGAGCACGACTGCTCAAAGGAGCCACACTTCTTTTTTAGGGCCTTGTTCTGGCAAAACTCCCACTGAACTCAGCAGGGGTTTGGCAGAATGGGAACTGAGCAGCAGCCCAGGACCCAGACCCGTGAGCACAGGGCAGCATTTCATTAAATACATCCAAGTTCTACAACACGCGAATATTTGTAATCTTCATGAATGGCAAAACAATACAATTAAAACCAAAACGCTCAGCTCGGAGACAAGACAAAACTGGTGCTGAGATGCCAGATTGCATCATTATCAATTCTTAAAGCTCGTGGTACCTTAAGTGCGTTTAAAGGATCATAACTATTACAGCCCAATTACCAGTGGGACCCCAGAGCAGGTGCACTCATCTAAACAGAAGCCTCAGAGAAAGCAATTCAAATTGAAATTGCTACAGGATTTTCAAAGTGTGAAAGGGACTTGTTGAGAGTAATTAAAGGCTCCAGGATGCAAAATAAAAAGGACATACTCTATCTGAACCTGCTGGAAAGAAAGCACCATCTCCAGGTATGCAAATGGAAGGTAGGAGGTGACTCCCCAGCAGCAGAGTGGACACCTGGTGGGTGGGCTAAGCAGGGGAATCTGTGTGAACCCTGCTTGATACCATGTAGTTATCATGAAGCCATTAGTGTGACAATTACTGGCTGATGAGTACGCTGGTCTCCAGATAAACATGGTAACCACCATGGGCTGGCAGAGCAGAGGAAAAACTTTGGCAGGCAAAGGAGGGTGGTGGCTGGTAGGAAGATCACAGCCATGGATTTAGGGTGAGACATTTTGGTGGTATCAGCTGGAAGCACCACAAGGTTTCTAAGATGCAGTGAGGAGCAGCAGAACAAAATGTGTAGCTGTGTCACACAGTAAACCACAGCAAAAAAACCCAACAGAGACAGAACCCCCCAACACAGAGAAACAAAACAGAAATACAACAAAGAAACTATGGGCAGCAGAAAGGAAGAGGTTTCCCAGGACGTGCTACAGGTGCAGGCAGGATCCAGACCAGACCACCCCAAGCCAAACCCAGGAGGAGATGCTCCCAGTGGAAGAAATGCAGGGCCTGATGCTATTTGGCTCACAATACTTCTAATTTTTCTTCTGAGAAAGAAGTACTACTGTGGGGTGGTCTCAGGTTCTGGTTCCTTCTGAAGGAGAAGAAAATCAAGCCACATGCAAGTCAGAAGACTCGCAGCTCCAGGGTTACTCCAAGGAGATTGTGCTGGAACTCCAGAGAGCAGCAGGCAGGGAAGGGCTGCCAGGAGCAGAGGAGCAGCAAGATGGGATCCATCAGGATCCTGGGGCATCACACACCAAACATGCCTCTGCTTTGTGTCACACCACAGGGACTAGGGCCTCTTCCCTGCCCTGGGAGCCACAGCTAGGAAAGCAACTGCAGGAAAACACAGGAGAAAACAGTGTCTGCCACATTTTCCTCCTTTTCAAGAGCCTGTGACACTCCAGCTCAGGGATTTTCACAGTCCATGAGGACGTCTGGGCACTCCAGCTTAATCCCAAAAGTCAAAAAGAAACGTAAACACTGGAATAAATAAGTTGCAGTGCTACCCCACAGAGGTTATTAAAGCATTCATTTCAACAGACAGATGGTGTGGAGAGAGATGGTTGTACAGGAGAGTGGAGCCAGGAGCGGGATGTGAATTTTTGCCCCTAACATTTCCACACAACGAGAAACCTCGGGGAGGAGAAAATAAAAATTAAAAAACAAACAATACACAAAAAAGCCCCATATGCAAAACCCACCTTGCACCTTCCATTTGCAGCAGCAATGTGGGGTTAGAAAAGCGCTGCCAGTGAAGAGTGTGAGCCTGTGGTTTGCCACAGGCCTATAGTCTGTTTCAGAGGAGGTCCTGTAGCTGTAGCTTGTTTCCTACTGTCCAAACCCACACAAAAGCCCACGTTGTGTTTCGGGGCTCCAGCAGCCCCTCGTGGTGCCAACGCTCTGGGGCAGAGCGCCAGGGCCCAAAGCACAACGAATCCAGTATCACCTCTTTCTTCTGCAGCTTGGTTTACCTCATACCGGTTTAGCCACCGGACTAGGACAACACAGAGAAGTGAAGAAAAGTTATGGGCATGTGCCTGGATCTCTGACTGCCATAAATTTATAATTTTACTGCAGTAATATATCTGTCATAACAGTGATTTGCCTGTGGCTATTCCACCTTGTGATCCCATCAGATCTCAAAACCCAAAGGAGGCGGCGCAGGGCGAGAGCAGGAGGTGCTCGGGCACGTGTCCTCCTGGCACGAGTGCTTGCCCCCCCGCCCTGCATCAGCACCAGCCCTGCACCCCAAAACCAGCTTGGGGGTGGCACACGTGAGGATGCATTGCCTGAGTGATGCCCTTTGCCCCTGCCCCATACCCCAGCTGCCATCACTGGCAATTCCAGGTACTCCCACGACCGTGCTTTTCCTTGCTCTCTCTGCTCCCCCCTCAACCTGCAGCCCCCCCAGCCCTCAGGAGACAGGGCCAGTGCTCGTGCCAGCCCGGGAGCAGCAGGGAGTTCAAACTGAGCTTTGCCAACGCTGCTGAAATAACCGGATTCATCTCTGGGCATATGGCAGTATCTTCAGGGAGAGAGGAAGCCGCTGCTGCCTCCTTGCCAAATTTCTAGTATTTATGGAGTATTTACATGTTGTGCATCTCGGGTTTCTCTTCTCGCTCCGGCTGCTCGCTGTGGCAGGATGATGCAGCCCGGCCGGCGGGGGCCGAGGATATCCTGCCCACAGCCCCCACCACACTAACTACAGACAGGCAATTTTAGCTATCACAACCTACTATGAGTTTCTCTCAGATTTAAGCAGAAAGCCTACAAAAATAATGAGCCATTTTTAAATGCATCCGTAAAACACCACAGCCTCCCCCTCGAGACCACAACAGAGCCCAGAAGAGTTCAGGAGGGGAAGGGACTAACCTGAGTCCACCATAGAGGTGGACCATCCTCGTCCCTGTTTAGACATTGTTCTGAAGGACCATGAAGGACACAGGCATGAAAGCACAATTAAGTATTTTTAACAGGGAAAAGATGTTTTCCAAGAGGTGCCAGCTTCACTTTTTAAGTGAGAGGGGAAAACCAGAAAAAAGGGAAAAGCTACCAGCCAAACAACCTCTGGCACTGGAGAGTCCCCAGTCCTGGCAGACTTCTACAGACAAGAATCTCAGCTTCCACAAAAAAGTATCACCCTTTCTCTCAGAACTGGAAAAGCTAAAAAACCGGAATTAAGTGGACAAAGCAGTTGAGTGCCCAAGCCCAGAGGCCGGGGAAACAATGGAGATTTCTTACAGATTCTAGTTTTGATGTGGGCTTCACCAGAAGAAGGTCTTGCCCAGCTGCCCCACACAGTGGCCTGTGCCTCAGCGGGAAGGGGCTCTGCAGCCAGGGGGGCAGACCACAGGAACAGAGGCTGCTGCTGACCAGGAGAGGGGTTCAGCTTTACCAACACAACCCTTGACTTCCTTCAAAATCATGTTCACGCACAGAAGTTGGTTATATTGTAAAATGACTTTTCCTTCCCGACGTGCAGCTCTATGTTTAGACACAAACACTGAAAATGACCCACAGCCTGAAACGTTCAAGACCTCAAGCGAGGCACAAGCGGCTCACAGCATCATCAGATGGAGAACCACAACCACAGGTCACTCCATGGGAAGACAAAGGGTCTTGCAAATGGAGCTTAGAGGCACCTCCTCAACCCGGCGCTGGCTCTGGGAGCTGCCGCCAGTCACTGACTCCACCTGCCCAGCAGCCCATCCCCAGCACCCAAACACGTTTCAGACATGAAGACATTACAGCTTAGGTATGTTCCAGACAACATGAACACTGCCGTGTTGATGTAACCACTGGCAAGCACAACTACGTGACTTTAAATTGGGAGGGAAAAAAAAATATATATAAAAACAAATCACATGCCCAAACTGAAGCCAAGAACGATTTTGCCAAGATATCCAGAAAAAGCATAGTCTTAAGTTTCCCAAATATTTCCAGAAGATATTGCGGAAAGGCAGGATCTCCATCAAAGTGTGGCAACAGCACAAAAATATACCACAACTATATAAAAAAAACTTAAATATATATCTGTCTTCTCAGCAGTACATTTTTGAAAGGAAGCCAGCTGGAATACAAACAGGTGATGTATTGAACAGGTATTGAACAAACAAATACATGTTCTAGTGAAAATGTTTGCAGTTTTTTTCGCTGAGAGTTTAAAAGATATTTGCAGCAATAATTACAATGTTCTTTGAACACTTCACAAAGACATGGCTGTAGCATGGAATTGCACTTCCCAAAGATTGCATATAATTCTGTGTGCCAGTATGCTATGTCAGAGCAAAACCGGCATACTTTTTCACATATATACTCATAATACATATATAATGATTTCTATTCACAAATACATATGCTTTATACATATATTATATACACACATAAAACACAAATATCAAGAAACAAGTCTTTCAAGTAAGGAAGTTGAATTTTATCACGTCCGAAATAAAAAAATTACAGATCAAATTCAAGAAATGCAAAACTTACAACCCACCTGGGTTTCAGTCCAACAACATCCTTTAGTCAAGAGAAATAGTCTAGGAACTACGAAATGATAACGTGGGTATGACAGACTTCTCTGGAGCAGGGAAAATTAATTAAGGAATCCCTCTTTCTTCACCTTGCAGCAGCTCTCTGAAGATGTTCATGAGAATTTGCACAGGATTCAGACTGCAGCATTCACCAGCACGATCAGCTCTGCCAATTATTCCTATACCTATCTATTAAATTTAAGAAACCTCTGAGAGGCCGACCCTGTCACAGACTGGGAGCTGAAATTAATTCACCAAGCAAGAGAAGCTTCTAGGAAACTCGTGGCACAGAGTGGACCCTCCCTGGAAGGGGCCTGTAGACTCCACCAGCAAAATCCAAATACTCGCAAACCTGGGTATTCTCCTCAGTGGAGCATGGCACAATTAGCAGCATTAATGGATCGACTATTCGTTTAATTCAGTTTTTTGTTCCACAAATAAAGTCTTCTGTCTGTTTTTTATTTGGTTTTATAAATTAACCTCTTTCTTTTCTCATTAAGTAAACAATGAATGAAGGATTACTCTGTGGGAAAGACGCAAGTGCAAAGGGCAGTGGTTTTATACTGCTGCAGCAATTTCCTTTCATGCTTCCAAATAACTCTGCTCTAGAAGGCAGAAAATCATTGACGTCTAATCATTTATTTAGTAAGATACACTGTTTTCTTTTAGCTTAGGGAAACTTGTGGCTGGAAAGCTACACTAATAGTTGGTCTGTTTATGAATGGCCCCCGGTCCTTCCAACAGCAATGGAGAAACTGCCTGCCTGTGTCAGACATTAAGCAGTTGGGGCAGTACGGGGAAGGAAGGACACCAAAGGTCTGATGCACTTTGTTATTTGGATCTGAAGGTCCCACCAGTCTCATCACGGGCATTTCTACCTTCACTGTACCTCTGGAGCAAGGTAGTTACACAGCTAAGGATCCCAGAGGCCTGGCTGAGCCACAGATGACTCTGAGGTGGACCTCTCCAGGGGGCATGTTGCTGCTGGTTTGTCTGCCCAAGGTTCACCTTGTTTGGTCTGACTGAACCCCGCTTTCCCTCTATGGGTTTTAAAACAGCCACGTGCCAGGGTCCTGCTGAGAAAAGCTAAACTTTACAGAAAGAGAGCCAAGTTTTATTTTCTTGTATTTCTCCCCTTTAAAAGCAAAAAATAGGTTGGACACAAGTGACCACTCGCCTCTGGTTAGTGCCTGTGAGACAACCTTAGAGAACTGGGTGCAGAGACAATGACAGCTGGAGCAAGTCCTATGGAGGGCCACTAAGAAGGGCCAGGGGGCTGGAGGACAGGACACATATGGAGAAGCTGAGGGAGCAGGGCTTCTTCAGCCTACGTAAGACAAGGCTCTGGGGGAACTTATCACTGTCTACAACTACCTAATGGAAGGGTGTACAGAGACTGAGCTGGATTTCCCTTGGAGGTCTACAGGAACAGGGCAAGAGACAACAGACACAATCTGAACATGCAAAGTTCCAGTTGGATCATGAACCAAAAAAACCAATCCTGTAATGAGGGTAGTCAAGTGTTTGAGCAGACCACACAGAGAGGCTGTGCAATCTCCATCTGTGAGCAACTGGCTCTTGTTGGCCCTAAGCGGGCTGCTGGGCCAGATGACTGCCAGAAGTCCCCTCCAGTTTAAATTATGACTCTAATTTTATGATGCTATGAGATGTTCAGGATTTGAAAATAAGGAAGGTCCTGGCACTACATGCACAAGCAGGTCTCAGTTAAAGCCAAAAGTAGTAGCAGGAGAGCTGTTATCTCCTCTACCTTTTCAAAATCTCTAGCATAACAAACTTGAAGATGTTTTTTGGCATCTTATTCCTGTGCATTTATTCCTGGCCACTGTTGAAGGCCCCTGGCACTGGTACAGCCCTCTTCATAATGAGAAGGCCCTCTTCATAATAACCTTGTAACCCTATTTTCAATGGGGTGTATACAACATGGCACCTGGGTACACAACTTCTCTTCTTGGTCTCACCAGGAGGAAAAGCTACACACATGCAGCTGAGCTGTGCAAGTAACTGTTGGTGCAAGGAGATCTTGCACTTAAGAGCCTCTGTTACATGCTAAGCCACCAATGTAATATAGCCATGACATGGGTACACGATACCTCTGTGTTTTCATCTCGCTGCTGCAACCTAGTTTAAGTTTGGAGGTGCTAACAGACAGTTACAAGCTGGTCACCCTGCCACCCAGGATGGACCCTGCTCCATATTAAGGCTAAACTCTAAGTCTGGTTCCTGTGTTTCTGCAATCAAGGTGACCCATCTTCAAATGCCTCCAATGGACAAAGGTTAATGAGGAAACATGCTCAAGATCCCATGGATACCCAATTAAATTTAACCAGTCCCAAACCCCAATTTTTCGTGGGCCTTTCACAGCACTGCAGATGAAGAGCTGTTTCACATCAGCAGCCTCCTCAGGAAGGCTCCTGAAACAGCACCACTGCTGAGCCATGGACCACCACTGCTGCTACATGGAGCCTGAGGGATCCTACAGGCAAACAGCCTCTTCCCCAGGGAAGCCTCATTTTTCCAGAGAGGCCAGCAGATGGAAAGGGTTCTCATAAACCTCCTGATTCCCAGGCTGGGCAACAGCTCTGTGCTGCGCTCCTCTTCAGATGCACAAAAACTTTCTTGTTTAATTAAATTTAAAGGAATTTTGGGATTTTGTTTCAATAGGGACAATTAACCAAGTGACTGAGAGCACTGTATCTTACTGCCCTCCCTCTCACTTCATCAATCTTTGTGCCACCCACAAATTTTATCAGAAATAATTTTATATTTACTTCCTTATCACTGCCAAAAATGATGAACAGCACGGGGGCTCTGACTGATCCCTGCAGAGTTACATTAAAAGTGTTCCCATTCAGTGATGATTCCCTATTGACAACCACTTTTTGAGATCTGTCAGTTACCCAGTTCTTAATACATTTAACATGTGCTTCAGTGAAAGTATATAGTACTAATATTTTAATCATAATGTCATGTGGAATAAAATCAAACGCCTTACAGAAGTTTAAGTATATTATATCTACACAGTTATCTTATCCCCCAAACTTGCAATCTCATCAGATAAATCAGTTTTGTTTGACAAGACATATTCCCCAAAAAAGAATGTTGAATGGCATTAATTATATTCTCTACCTTTAATTCTCTATATCCTCGATCAGTTCCTCTATTCTGTTGCCCGGGACTGATGTCAGGCCAAGCTGCCTGCAGTTACCTGGGATCTCCCTCTTCCACGCGTTCACTCATTCTGAATTTCCCAGAGGTGCAAGAACTGAACAGAAGCAGACCAAAGATCTTCTGCATCAACTTCTTTTAGGGTTTCTGACTACAAGACATCCAGCCCCAGTCATCAGAAAATGTTTAAATGCTCTCTCACTTTGCATATTGTACAGACTGAACTGCCAACGCTGTGAATACACCACCTAGTTCTACTTAGAGCATCCTGGACAGGATGGGTCCACTGACAAAGACCAACCAGCCAGCAAAGTTTATGATTAGCAAAATCCTACCAACTTTGGGTAGGAATCTCCACCTGATTCTAGTAAAACCTTGCTGCAGTTATTCATGCTTTAGCACCTCTTGATTAGCAACAGCCGTGCAATCCACTCAGGCTTGAAGCCTTCAGTGCTATGGGAATCTTACCTAGTAATACGTAAAATAATACACAAAATTCACCTATCACAAAAGACCCGGTATTGCATGCCAAAAAGGGACCAACCAACCAGATCAATGCATTTGACTGAAATGTGGAGAGTGGAGGTGGTGGATAGTGAGGACACGTACCAGACAGGAGCTTTATAAACATGCCTGCACATCAGCCCGACGTGCAGCCAGAAGGGAACCCCGAGCCAGTGCGTTTGCTTCAGCCAGTGTGACAAAAATTATGCATTTAAATAAAACTCTTCTAGCAGGAGGTACAGCAGCAGTTCAGTGAGAAGCATTACACGCGCTTATTCCACTTCACCCATTAACTATTTTTAATTTTTAAGCAAGTTATTACAGCTACTATAATATTATAAATATTATATTACTCATTCAAAAAGATTAAATGGTCTTTTTAGTCTCAAATAAGAGAAGATTTTCTTGTTGCTGCTTTAGTAGCTCTTTGTGATCGGCTACCTGGCTCCTCTACCCTTCCTCCATGCTTCTCTAGGACACCATCCTGGATGGCACTGGGTGATCTCAACTCCTCCTCATCCTGAAGGAATGTAGAAGCATCCAGAATCAGGCTCTAGACATATCCCAGTTAAGTGAAATGTCACTGTGGGCCTGTTTTGGCATTGCATCTCTGACCTGCACCCCAAGCACCCACTTCCCTGCTGGCTACAGAGGGGTGGGCTCTGCAGCAAGAAGGACATCCACATGACGTCCCACCACACTGGACAAATGGCAGGGTTGGAACACTTCCTCCACCTGTAATAAAGGCTCTGCTCTAACAGTTAACCTGTGTGTGCTACAGGCCATTTTCTTACAATGCAAACCCTTTAAGGTGGGAAACAGTCCTTTTTGGTTTATGTTTATACAGCACTGGGTAATGGCAGGATCATTGGTCAGAACCACGTTCACCAGGAGTCCTTACAATGCAAATTAACGATGTACTCATTAGGACCAGCACTGGTAAGGGTAAACAGGCTCCTCTGCACAGTCCCCAACTAATATTCTTTTCGGGATACAGCTTACAGCAGATTCTCATCTGACTCCTCAGCGAGGGGAAAAGCAATAATATTTAGGGCAAGGAAAGTCTTTCTTTGACCTTTCCTTGAAATGGGAACCCATGAGTAGCAAACCACTACCTCTGTCAAAAGCAGTGAGACCCATCCCTGCTAGACTTGGCCAAGGAGAGGACCAGACACCAATCTCTTGTAATAAAGAATGAATATGGCAAGAGTTACGTTCGGGCTGCGTCAGGAACAAGACCGCTTGTTCTCTGATCACACTTTGGTTTGTAAGAACTGTTTCTCACTAATCAGTCATGATTCATTCCATTAATATGTAGCCTTTTTGCTGTTACCCAGTATCCCACCTGGTAAACATGATGTTAGTGTTTCATCATCCTTATTCGTTTCCCAACAAACAAGCACACCTGCATTCGGAAAACATTCCTCCTTTTGAATTTCAGGCATCTGATGCTCTGCTTCCAGGTACTTCCCTCTGCCATCCTCCCATTTTAGACACAGCACAGGCCAAAACGCCAGCGTTGTCATTCAACAAAGCTCCACTGTGCAGGTGATGGAAGTTATCAATCTAGAATTGAAGGACTTTACCAAAACAAAGAGGAAGGAATTCATGTAAAGGGGAAGAACGAGGGGAGAGAACAGCAGCTTTTCAATCGGGAGCCACACACCATACGCTCTAGGAAATAAGTTCAATAGTCAGTTGATAAATAGCTTGCCAACAGAAAGGACATTCGAAATGGCACGTAACTGCCACAGATTTAAGCCCAGAGTAAGCAGGGG
Organism: Scolopax mira; assembly: GCA_004320125.1. Classification (NCBI taxonomy): domain Eukaryota; kingdom Metazoa; phylum Chordata; class Aves; order Charadriiformes; family Scolopacidae; genus Scolopax; species Scolopax mira. The sequence goes on from BJBW01010188.1 coordinate 13,930, forward strand.
CCGTGCTGAACCCTTCCACACACAGCTCACTGCCTCTCTGTGTTCTCCCCGCCTGTTAACACAAGTACCATCTCTCCCTGCTCCCCGCCAAGGTCTCGGGGACACGGATGGAGTCACCCCAGGACAGAGACAGGAGGAAGAGCCTCAGAACAGCTGTGTGCCAACAACCGACTGCTCCGGAGGGAGAAACAGATGAAACTGGAGCAGTATTTCTTGTATTGGGGAAGATTTATCTCAATTTAAGAGGCTGCATCATGTGGCTACAATTTTTCCCCCTTTAGCATAGCGGGTCCTTTCCCTGACCCCCCTTCTGTGTTTTTATACCCTAATTTGCCGCAGTTGAAGCACATGATCCAACAGCACCAAAGACAATGTAGCCCCCAGTGTCTTCCTGGGCTCCCAGGTCCTGCTGGCTCAGCGACACCGCTCACGTAGGTTCAGATCCAGCAAAGTTCAAGTTTCAACCTATCAGGAGGTTCATTAGCTTCAATGGGACTATTAAAAGATTTAAAGTCAAGTACGTTCGTAACTGCTTTCCTGAATCAAGCCCTAAGTAAAGAGCTTGTCAAGATAAATAAAGGTGCCAGAGCCACATCATGAGATACCTGCTATTCCACAGGTGAGATTTTGTGTGACTTTTTCAGCATGATTTAGCCCCAATCACTATAAATGTGCAAGGATTTTAAATTCATCCTAAAGCGTATGATTGGCACATCTTCTAAAGAAATCCAAAGAGTGAATAAATGCACCCTAAAATAATTAAATAATCCATACATTTAAAGAGACACTGTCAGGTCCTATTTGGTTTCAAAACGTTGGCATTACACAAAACTCTCCAACAGAAATACCTCTTTGATTCCTCCAGAGGCTTCTCAGGTGGCATCCCGATGGTGCTGGACAACCACAGGACAGGGAAGCAGAGCCAAAGTGGAGGTCAGACTTGCCCCCTGCCCTGCCTGAGCCCAACTCATTAACTAAAGACTCCACCAAAGAGTGAGAGGTGAGCTCCATGAATGGCGTTGGCTGAGCTCCAACAGCCCATGGCTCTATTTGTTATTACACTTAAAGGCCTTTCTAAAAAGAAAGGAGAAATGATGCTGCCGATGTGGCTTTAAGAGCTGGAGGGAGGGGAAGAGCAACGCCAGGAATGGGAACAAGCTCACAAGCGCCTGCTCCCAAACTGACCTGATGAAGTCAACTGAATTAACAGTTTTAACGAGGGTGGCGTGAAATGCGTTTTCACCAACCCTGGCACAAGAGCCCACCGCTGAGAGACTGGGCATCCCCGACCAGCTGAGCCCGTTCCTGGCCCCTGCCTGCGTGGAGAGGATGCTGTACCAGGAATATATATCATGGCTCAGCTAAAAGTGGAGCGGGTGGCAGGACATCCATCTTCCTGCGGGAAGGTTGCTGGGCAACTGGCAAGCTTTCGGCTGGGCGCTGACGTCTGCGCACACGCGCCTCCTCCATCGCTCCCCACTAACTTGATTTTGATGGATTAACATAAAATGAAAATCTACTGCGCTTCCCTCTCTCTCCCCCCCCCCCCAACCCCCCCCCGGCACACAGGAAGCATTAAGATACAAAGGAAAATACGATAAAACGTCGACTTATAACGCGTGCAGAAGAGCGTGCAGAGGGAAAGTAAATTCTAAAACGCAGGCACTAATGAGATTAATGCTCTGAAGTGATCCCCTATTCTATGCTAGAGAAAAATATCTTGTTGGTAAAATCTCAATAATAACAATAATCAAGCAGAACACACATACATGCTCAAATGGTGATTCTCTTCCATCCTTGACTCTTTCGCATCCTTCAGAAATGCCACCTCTTTTTTCACTGCTCCTTGTCAGATGATGTTTTAAGACTATTTCCCTTCACCTGCTGGAGACGCACCACTGGGACACAGAAGTTCCCTCTAATCCCATCCAGCCAGGCATTTATACAGCTCTTATTAGCTTGGTATCCCAGTAGCCTACTGAGCTGCATTATCATTAATTGTTTCTCAAGTGTCAGCTACAGGCTCAGCTTTATGAAGTACAAAGCAAAGATAAGATCCCTGCCCCGAGGAGTTCTACATGCTAAACAGATGGTTAATGACGGCGGCATAATGACAGCCTGTGGACTGGCGGGGAATAACATTTATGGAATGGGGAATAAATTAACCAGGATTCATGACACAATGCACTTGCTTTTCCTGAAGAACTCTGAAAATCTGGCGGTGAGTGGTTTTGATGACAGCCTGGAAATGTGTGCTGGCCTTACGACCCAAAAAACCAGAACATCAGTATTTTTGCAAACTAAAAGCTTTATTCTAACTGAGTTTTTTTAACTGAAAAACTGAACAACCTTCCTCCACCAAACACACACAGGGTGGTTTTGTCAGAAAGGGGAAAAAATTTAACTAAACCAAAATAATTTAATATAAAAAAACCCAAAAGAAACCCTATTAAACATTTTAGTTGCCCCTGAGTTTAAAAAACTTCTTTTAAAAGATAAAGATGAAAAGGAAAGATGGAAAACAGACAGAGAGCTGAATGGGCCAGGGCATCCACCAGCAGGGACCAGGCTGTAGGATGCTGAGCAGCATCTCCCACCGGCTCAGCAAACTCATTCTAACTGACCGGGGCGTTTCTCGTGCTCTTAACATCTGGGCTCAAAACAGTGCTTCTGTACTCCTCGTCAGCACACATCGTTCTTGAAAGAGGGCTATTGGTCTCATTAGCCAAGGGACCACAAATCCATGGAGCCAGACTTCTGCAGTACCCCATGCACAGCTGATACACGTGGGCAGTAACAGTAAGGTCAGAGACGATTTGAGTTCTTCTAATGTGACAGATTTTAGCCTGTTGTGTTTCATTGCTATTGATACTGGTGTTAGTATCTTCAGTGCCAGAAAGCTGTTCATAATCCAGCTAACACATAGCATTTAAGTACAGGGTATTTCTGTATGACCTCTAGAAGTCAATTCTTGATTCTACAATACAACCATTTAAAAATATTTTTTTCTACTCCATTTTGCAGTGAAATGTACAAAACAGTACTTTTTTTTTTTTTCTCTCAGTTTCATTGTGACCTTCTGGTACTGTCCTGGCTGCACGGGAGAGTTCTTGCCCGCACATCAGCCCTTTACTATGTTCTAGAAACACACTTCCAGCTACTTACTCGACAATGACTCACTCTAAATTCCCTCATGGACTTCACAGCGTTTTAGATAAGATGCTGAAGTAGAAGCTACTTCACGGAAGACTCCTCACAGGTAATGGAAGATGCAGGTCCAGCCAGCTTTCAGTTGTGTTGCCCCAGTTCTAGCCCTCCAAGCAACATTTCCAAAAGGCAGGGTTAACAGGGTTAAAGACCCTGTTAAAAGGCAGGGTCCTTTTTCAAATCCAACTCAAGCATTTAAGATTTTATAGCTCATTGACAGCCACAGAAACTCAGTCATTCATGTCATTTCTAAACAGACCTGTATTGTTATTTCTATGTGGGCAGCTAGAAGTTGGCACATACAAAGTTTGCAAGACAGGTGAAATACCTGCAAAAAACCAAAGTCACAGGAAACAAACCAAATCCTCAGCAATTACATTAATTCCAAAAAAGATACAACCACTGAGCTTTTAAATAAGGAGACAATATCACCTTCTCCCCATTTAGATTAAAACCTTTACACCTTTCAGTAACTTCAATGTAAATTCAACTTAGAAAAGCTCAGAGACAATCTAAAAATGAATTTGTGAATAGAATAATTGGTAAGACTCTTGGGTCTTATTTCTGTGTGCTCACATAATGGCAATTAATGTTAAGCACCTTTGAACAGCCTCTAAACAAGCACATGGAAATCTAGGAGACCCTCTGAGTGGGGATTATGCATTAATCTAATGTTCATAATCACACTCAAAAAGTTTGCTCTTTCAAAGCTTGAAACAGAAATGTTAATATTCTCAGGCAAATAAAAAACCTTAAGCTATTGCAAAAGACAACTTTTGAATCAGGTATATAATAGGTAATAAAACTTTAGAGAATTCATTCACTTGCAGCAATTAAAATGACCAACACAGATTTTTGAATAGCCTTCTCATTTCTAAGAAAATTTTTTTTCCTCTAAGTGAACAGATAAACTCAGGCGAGCATCAGATCACCTGATTATTTTAGGAATAAACATACTCTTTCATCTGTGCTTCCACGAAAAGAGCACAGCATCACAGACCGAAGTGGCAATCAGAGCCAGTTCCACCTCGTCTAATCTTGTTCTTTAACGGTTCACGGTCTCAATCCCCTTCTCAGAAAATCTTCAAGTACGAGCAGTTAATGCAAAAGAACGAGTGGGCTGTACACAAGAGAGTAACAAGATGACTGTAGGAAAAAATTCCACACCCTCCTCAATTTCCAGACAATTAACTGGAAATCTTCCATATTTTGGAAGAGGAGGGGACGTCTGTCTACAGCTTGATGATAGATACGAGCAACAGATCGGAGCAGACTCCAATGATTTCTGCTCAGCCTGCCTAGGAGAGGAAAATAAAACCCAAACCATCCCTCTGGAAAGTGAAACTTGCAGCTACGGCTTCTCAAAGAATTGCCAACAAAAAGCGAGCAGCAGGGAACTCGCTGCCAGGTTTCACAAAACACTTAGAACTCTTATTCTCCTCACCACATCTGCAGATGACATGGTCCCCAGTGCTGTACCTGAAGTCACTGCACACCCATGGACCCAGCCGGGTGAAAACACCCCACCTGACTGCACTCCCCAAGCTGCTGTAGCAGAGGATGCATCCTCAAGGTGGAATGGGAATCCTCGGTGAATACCTTACCCTAAACAGCAGGAAGAACTGTGTCACTAGGGCAGGTCTTGAGCACCAAGGTGGTATCATATTGGCCTGCAAAAAACCTCTGATGGATGTTCCTTTACACAACACTTACAAAGAAATCATAGTGGGGCAGAGGAACGAGTGGAAATTTTGTAATGAAAACAAACCAATAGAATAGAAACTGCATGGTATTTATGGCAGGAAGTCACCTACATCACTTATTTAAGAGTGGTTCTAGTAACTGCTCAACTGGCTTGAAGTCTGTTGTGGTTTAACCCCCACCATGCACCCGCTTACTCACCCACCTCTTTCCCCCCCACAAGGTAGACATGGGAGAAAAGGAGGTGGAAGGGATAAACCACCTCGTGGGTTGAGATAAAAACAGTATCAGGAAAGAAAAATAACACTAATAATAACAATAATAATGACAAAGATGAAAGACATGCACCACTGTCCAAGCAGCGATCACACATTCCCACCCCCAGCTAACCCTCATTTATATACTGAACATGACATCTATGGTATGGAATATTTCATTGGCCATTCCATCCTTCTAGCTATTCTTCTGTGGGAAGCTGAAGAAAAGTCCTTGAATAATGTAAACATCACTTAGCAACAACTAAAAACAATAGGTATTATTGACATTCCTTTCACAGCAATAACTAGAAAGAAAAACTAACGACAAAGTTTTACACCCAAACTACACAATTTAGGCATTCCTTATTTCCATTCAGCATAGTTTCAAAAAGTGGCTCTTCTATATCACAGAACTGAAGAAGAAAAAAAAAAATCCCAAGCACCACATCAAAAATCACTTCAGTTTATTTGGTGCCTTTAATTTTCATAGGGAAAAGAGAAACTTATTTCCAAATCACTTTGCACTTTGTAATCTCTCAGTATAATACCCATTTATCCACAGACAAGTTCAACTTTATCCCTTGTAGCCTGTCCAAAAATTTAACAAAATCAAGATGCTCTTGTTTTTTAAAGCCTGAAGTCAGAGCATGACCATTTCCTTTCCTTCATTACCAGAAGGATGCATGTGTGGGACAAAGGAGGAAAACATAATAAGGCCTAGATTTGGGGAAAACATTAAAAAAAATAAAATACCCAGGACAACAGGAGGAATCGAGAACAAAATTATGAGAACTACATTGCTGTGGCCTGTCAGAGCACTGAACAGAGGTCAACCTACTGCAGAGACAATGTCAGCATCCCCGAAGCCATTGAGATCCTTCATTAGGACTGGGACTTTATCGCAGTCCCTGCTAATTAACACCTTCTCTGAAGATGGCCTAAGCAGAGGTTAAAGTTGTTACTCATCTCCTGAATGCTCTTTCTGCTGGGACAAAATCACACAACTAAAATCTGAAAGCAAAGCCTCCTATGGCCAGGCACAGCAACCTCAACAGTTCCCAAACATGCTCCTTTCCTCTTCTGCTGAGGAGAGCGATGGTTTGCAGGGGATTTTACCCACTTACCTGCTTTTCCATGGATTTGTGCTCCAGCTTTACCACACTTCTGGAAATCTCCACTTTGTCCCAGATGTGAAGCAGCACCAGCTGCAAAGCCAGAGCACACTAGGTGGCTCACCAGCACGGACCTGCCTCCAGCTGAGGGCAGCTTCCCAAGGGAAGGGCCAGCCTTGCAGTGACACCACTTCCCAGATACCCAGCACCTCTGGATTTTGCTCCAGGTGTGCCACAGACTGCCAGGTGATATTCAGCCACCTGGAACTTCATGGTCCCCATCTGTTGCATAAGGGTAATTGCTTCAGGGGACATAAGGAATCCTACAGATGTGAGGATAAAAAGAAACATCCTAATATTTGTCTTTTCCTATCGGTAACTATGTCAACGCTCTTCACACAAAAACAAAAATCCGCAAAGCCCCCATGTTACAGTTTTGTTAAAGGACCATATTTAAAAGCTGAGGAATCTGCTAATTTTAAAGACACAAAGCAAAAACATCAGGTGCCAAGGCAGAAAGCGCATTATGTCAGTAGATATACTATGTCAACAGACACACAGCAGCTGAGGAACCGATATAAGCATATGTTTAAATCTCAGGAGAGAGAGACCTAGACCACAACAGAGCCAGAGGAGAAGCTGTTCCCTCTCTGAAATGCCACTGTGTAGGAAAAAAATGCTTTTTGGTCTGTTAAGACATCTCAGCAATATTCCTTCTTGTTTTTCTTACACTTTCAAAACAAGGTTTCCATACAGAAGGGTGCAAGCAGAACTTAACGCATTAAACCATAAACAGTTTTCACCTCAGGAGCAGCCACAGATCAATATGTGTTGGGTGGCACTGAGCTTGCAAAACTCAGACAAACTCCCAAGTAGGGCTACCAGAGCTTCCCAGAGAAAGGCTATCAAAGCCTTTTAGAACTATTGAAGCTACAAAAGGATGCTCCCTATATACACCATCACCACAGCCTGGCATATCAAAGCGCTCCCTAAGTCTTGGTGCTCGGTACCTTTATTTTTTAACAATTATTGTTCTGATGAGTAACTCTTGGGCAGCGTCCAAGAATAAGGGGAATTTCAGCCACGGGATGCCTGGAGTGTTCCTCCTCTGCAAAACGAGGCAATAAAAGCAGCATGTGAATGTCTACTGAAATAACACAACCCACCTCCACCCCAGCTGTGCCCAGAGAGGTCACAGCCCAGTTAGGCTTCGCTGAGGCGACTGGTGAAATTCAAGGGCATCTGGCTACACAGCTGCAAACACCACTAACTAGATACTAACTCAGCACTAACCAGGAGCCAAAAAAAACCCAACACCTTATCATGGTCTACTCTGACAACTAAGATACTGTTTGGCCCTGGATTAATTGGATTGATTACAATAATACCTGACAAGAGCAATTGGAGATTAACAGCCTGTAACTGCTTGGCTACCCTGCACCCTATAGGGTCACATACATTTATGTCAGCAGAGAAATAGTTTGCCTCAACCCAGTGCTAGTTGTACAAGGACCCAATGAAGATACGGGAGATATGAGGGCCAGGCTCTCAGAGCCACTTTCTGTCACTAAGGTTTAATGGTGACCAATTCTCACAAGGAAGGGTCCCCCATGCAGAGGGACTTCAGCTCCCCCACAGCAGCATCGCAGAAGGACATTCCAGCCAGGGCACGTCACACGTGTCACCCTGCAGGTCTGTGATGGGAGCTCCAGGGCAGAGAAGGCAGCAGATGTAAACGAGAAGAGGTCACTCTGCCCCTGGTCAGGGCAGGAATGGAGGCAGCCCCAGACTCAGACAACAGCCCCCGATCCCATCTGTTCTTTGTCTGGTACATCTCCATACAGGAGAGAAATAAGGGCCAAAACTTTCTCTTGCTCTTGGTCACTGCACTTAATTTCAAAAAATTCACCACTCTAACATTTGCAGAAATATGCCTTTTGCTCTGCTTTCCAAATCCGGGGTGTTTCCAGACTCCTGAGCAGTAGCCAGGCTTGCTGGAGCATTTGCACTCACCTAAACACGGCAACCTAAAGTCATACCCCTAAAATCTGGAGCCCTACACATATGCCCATACATAGTCCTCAGCTCTGCTTGAATCAGACTTAGCTCATTATTCAGCCACTTTATCTTGGGGGAAAAAGAAACAACAGATAATCTGGAGATCAAACTGGAAGCATTCTTCCTGAGAAATTGCTTTCTGGAATGCATAGTGAAGGGAAAAAAAAAAAACAAAAGTATGTAACTTAGTAACTTACACAGTTCCTGGAGGAATAACTAATATCCCAGTTGCCTTTAAAAGAGTCCAGCAAAAGGAGAGAGTAAATCTGCACGCACATGATGGTGAGCCACCTTCAAACCCCTTCAGATGAACCCTTTCCCTATTTCAGGCAGCAAAAATTATGGTTGTGAGACAGCTGCTCATATGCAGCTTCTGCCTATAGAGCAGGAGTATATTAATGCAACAAAAGACTGTATTACCCTATGCGACATCCAGTTTGAAATAATTTACCAAACCTTTCTCTTAATCCCTTTGTTCCTCGGTTTGAGTGCAGAAGGAAGGACCACAGGAGGGGAGAGGGAAGGATGACCCTGCAGTACGTCACAGGGCTGGTACCATAACACACACCACAGACCATCAGCTGCTCTGAAGAAGCAACAGCAGCCAAGATGTTCTTCCAAACTCGACACATGCTTGGGAAGTATGTTTTGGCCACAGAGGTGATAAAGCTTTCAGAGATGCTCCCAGCACATGTAGAGGGGATGCCCAGTAGCCCACTGACCCTTCTCAAGCTCCAGGGCTTCCCATGGGGCCAGCACCAGCCACAACTCTCCTGCAGTGGCACAAGTCCCCTCCCCTCCTTGCTAGCTCCAGCAATGTCCCTCACAGAGGATCTGAAAGGAGTTACAGACATAGCTGTGCTCTGGGTATCAGCCCCTAAAACAGTGGAGAAATACATGGCAGAATGCATCAAAGGAAGAAACAGGTGATGAGAAGTGTCCACCTATAAATGCAGCTTTTGACTTTGCAGTCAAATTTTTACTTTGCAGTCTGCTCAGCCAATACTATTTTAATAAAATACCATCAAGAGAGGCAGCTTCACTCTGCCTCTGAGAGCAGTGGACCTCTGGCCATGAGTGGACACAGGATAAACAGGGAGTTTTGTTCCCAACACCACCCCCTCTCCCCCTTCCAAACCCTCACCCGACTTCACACACCTCCTTATCACAGCAAGCTCTTTGGGGCAGAAACCCTTTTATCTGTGTGTCTGCAGGATGCACAAGGCAGCCAGTCCCTGAGCCTCATAGTGTTCTTCACACCATCAACACTACAGCGAGGTCCACCATGGCTGTTTGACTCCCAAGTGCAAAATCAGCTCTGTCTAGCCAGAGGAGAGGAAAAAGAGACCAAAACAAAACCCTGAGCACATTAGTCACTGTTAACCGTTCTTTCCAGAAACATAATATTGAGGGGATTTCACGTATTTCCTGGCAGGGAAATTTTGTGGTGGCTTTTAAAAATGGGTGATTAGTAAGATATAAATCCCCATAGCTAAAATCAGCAAGAAATCCTTTCAAACACACACATATATACAGATTAAAACTTGAGTATTTTACCTTTCCCCAAAAAAAGCAATTGCTGCTGTCAAGTACACCCTTCTATTACAGCCACATGCTCTTTTTAAGAATAGCTAATCAGAAAAACATACAGAGATATTTAATCAGGATTATTTTTTTTCTTTAATGACCTAATGTTTTGGTTTGCAGCTGCTGCCAACTCACACTGGGTAGAAATTTAGTACTGTCAGCATTTAATTATTATTTTAACACAGACTTCTCTACCTTCCTACAGTGAAGAAATAGCTAGGAGGAAAAAAAACCCAACAATGAGCAGCTTTTTAAGCCACTAGATGCCATCTTCGTTATTTAGCCGTAAGGACACACAGAAGATCACTCTGCCATCCCCTGTTAGGGCAGATGCTCCCCAGTTTGCACTTCTGCAGCCAACCAGAGGGACAGGGTCTGAGGGACAGCCAGGAGGGACCACAAACACCTTGCCCTGGAAGCTCTCCAGGCTGTGACACGGCTCATCGGGACAGGGGCCAATGAACTGAAATGTGGAGCACCTGGTCTGCACTGCACCTCGGGCCGTAAACAACAAATCAGATTGGTTCATTTTGTCAGCTTAAAACCTGTTTTCCTAACTTTTCCCATCGCTGTCTGCAAATAAACTTAATTCTGCAACCTGTAACAGGCGACAGGGAAGAAGTGTGTTCATCGACTGCAGGTTTATTTAATTCACACATGGGGGGTGGGGAACAACCAAAATGAGCTTGTATGATTTCAGAAGAAATGCTACTCAAGGGTGGACTCCCAGAAACCATGCAGCACTGTTGTGTTGTTCTGGAGCCAGGACAGTGCATGGAGACAGCTCTCCCCATGCTCACAGACAGTCTGGTGAGAGCTGGCTGGCTGCTTTCTCTGAAAAAAACCCAAGATTTAGGCTTCAGCCCTCACAAAAACCAAAGGAGAGATGAGACTGCAACAAAGGAGGGCTCATGAAGGCATGTGTTAAATGGCGCAAAGCAGGAAGGGCTGTGAGGACACACGTGGATAACTTTATCTTCCAGAGCGGATGGAGTAGTCAGCCACACACTTATTAAAACAAGTATGAGTCTGTGATAGCAATCTAAGATAACACTAAGAGGTTTGTCACCCAAGGAAAAAAAATAAAATGATGCTACTGCTGGCCCCGTGTCCATAGAAACCACAGTTAACCTTAACAGAGGATCCCACCACGCAGGTGACTCCTTATTTGAGAAACATGAGCAACCTGTTTGGCATAAACTGACCTTTGCGTACAGTCACACTTGCATTTAAAAAGGAAACATGTATATATAAAAAGACAAGAATGGAGGATAGGAACAGGGAGGTGACAAATTTAATTTCTCTGCCGGCAAGGTAGGGCTCTTTTGGCAGTTGTCAGGAATGAAGCATTGCTCTCCTCTACCTGAAAAAAAGAGGACGTGGATGTGGCGTTTAATATCCAGCTGGACACTATAAAGGAACCTACCTGTGATAAATAAAGAGGTGGCCATTTCATCTGCTTAATATTAACGCTTCTCACTGTACATGTCACAAATCACATTCCTGGAGTGAAGGGCACGTGTTTTAGAAGCCACATACAATTGCAGTTTTGCAGAGTAAAAGAGAGGGAAATAGCTTTGGTCACCAGGAGTATTTGAATGTCACTTTGTTAGGCTGTGCATTGCATTTGACAGAGCTAGCAAAGAAAATGAGAAGTGATAACTGATAGTGCCATGATTAGATCAGCCACCTTGGGAAAGGTGCTGAAGCAGAGATATTTCACTAAAATAAGGAGAATCCTGGGAATAGATTTCTGGCAAGTGATCGCAAAGGAGATATGGCCAGAATTAGAAATGGATTTTGCAGGCAGATAAAACGTAATAGATAGAAAGCAGCTCAAAATGATATATTGTGAGGGCCTATAGAGTGACTATAAAGTTTGTTCACAGTTATTTAGCATACAGAGATCCTGGAAAGACTTAACTTCAAAATACACTTGCCACCTTATTAACTTTAATGTGCAGAAATAAAACAATGTTTCATTAAATCTCTCTAATAAAAAAGGAAGCTGCCTTCTCCCCAGCTATTCACCTCTGGCTTCAGATGAGTTGCATCCCTTTATACCACAATACAGAAGTGGAAGAGGAATCTCCTCTCGGGCTTCTTTCTGACAAAGATACATGAAAATGTACGTTTCGTTATTTTATCTTGCAGGAATTAGTTTTAATAATGAAGGACAACTATTGGCAGTGGTAATTAATGCATTGTAATAAAGTTATTACATGCATTTCTGTAATCTAACCGTGTTTTCTTCGGGAGTTCACAGACAAAGGAGGTCTCTTGGATGCTATTGAGGCATTTTAGGGGAAGAGGGTTAGATTTATTGGCTATTAAAAAAAGGCTTCAGTCATTGTGCTGCCCATGTCTGTCTGTCTGTCTGTCTCCTCCCTAATAGGTTTAGCCAATGAAATTTAAAAACAACTAGTTTCTTGCAGTTCTGTAAAGCACAGCAGCCGAGAAAGAGACCCGATGAGAACGCTAACTTGGGGAGGGCTCGGTCATTAAACATCAGAGTTTATCACCACAAGACTAATGTGCTCAACCCACTTTCACACACTCCCGTCACCACCAGACTTGAGATCAGTCCATGGCCTTAAGGGTCTGCAAGTCAGAGAAGGTTAATACCTCGGGGGCTCCCAGGGGCTGAGTCCAGCCCTCCGCTCCTCACCTTAAATTTTGCACAAACAAGTAATATATTGCGTGTTGCTCATAACAAGATATGGATTTCACAGTTACAGCAATATAAATCTGTGTTGCAGCATATCTGTGTATAAAGATGTCTTCTCATTTGCGGGCTCCAAAGAGCCGTATGTGCATCGCTCACTCTGCCAGAGTGGGAACACTCACATAAATCACCTTTGGTGTCAATGGAGAACGCACCAAGGATGTCTGGAGAAGAGCCAAATACTAACACTGTTTACCTACCACTGGAATACGAACTAATAACGACCGTTATCACCATCGCTATAACAATGATGGCAACGGAGCACCAAATTCTGCACCTATAAAGTCAGATGCAACCGCCACTGCATCCCACCGGAGCTCCTCATGAAGATGGACTTTAAACACCAACCATCTATGTGATCAAATACCAAGCTATTTGCTTGGCAAAATCTTCACTGAAACAGCCAAGACAATCAGAGTCAACAGGTTTTAGCATGAAAAGGGACGAGCTTCAATTTTTCCCAGCGTTCATGCCCACGTTGGCACCAGCAGGAACAACCAGCTAGGTTTCCCAAAGTGCCATGCTGCTGGCTTCAACACTTGTGGAAGTCAAGGCGCTTCCTTGCCTAGGGATGTTGAGCTGAACCTCTTGTCCCTTGAGTTTGGGCACAAAAGCTTCATTCCCAGCACTAGTGTCCCTGGGAGTCTCCATCAAAACAAAGTTCTACTTTTGAAATAGAACAAGCTCTTCCCAACAGTCCATGAGCTGAATCCTGCTGCCTTACTTCGTCATCAGTGTTCTGACCAAGTGAGAGATGTGAGGGCAGTTTCTATATAAATCAATATTTAGGTGGTTTCCTGCCCATTCATTCATGTGCTGACAGCAAGAAATCCACTGAATGTAAGCAGACCAGTAGCCAGCTCTGCATACCCTCCAAATTTCCCCAATGTTCGTATGTTATTAGCAGGTGACGGGAACTTAAATAAAGCATGTGAAATATGAAAGCAGGGCACATAATTATATTGGTGTAGATACTTGTATACTGGAGTCATTTTTGCTTCAAATACCTTATTTAGGCTACAGGTATTCGGGGTCAGAAAGAAAATTCTTTTATCCACACTATGTCTATGACAGAGCAGGGTGCTTCGGATCCCTGCTGCTCTGTGGTCCCAGCTCTTAACCCCCACACAATTAGCAGTAGCTAATCGTAGTAAGCACGACTGAACACAAGTTCAGAACAAAAATTATTATGAGAAAAAAAATAATCCTGCTCCAGATTTCAAAGCAATTCCTGAACTGCCCACGTCTCCTCCTGAACAGGCATCCTCATTTGAACAGAAAGCACTTTGCACAGAAATACTATGAAATTATCCCCTAAATAAGAGTTTTGAGTGGTATATAATTGTGCCTGGTCCCTTCCTCATCCACAGCATCTCTTCAACACCTTTGTACAACCCTCCAAACTGACGGCACAGGCGTGATCCACTGGGAAGCCTGATCCTACAGCCATGGTCTTTAATTAAATCAGTGATTTCTGAAGATGCGTGGCCTCGTTACCAACCCATGAGGAACCAAAGCAAGGCCACCACCTGTGCTCACACTGGTCCTCATCATCCCAGTGGCCGCATGGGACCAGGAGGGTCCCGTCAACCCCTTCAGCTCTGCAACCACCAACAACCATTGCCAGAGGATAACTGCTGCTTTCTGGAGATACCCCACCTGAGTCATCCCATTAACTGTTCCTTGTCTTGGTTTGGGCTGAGTTGGCCACTGAACAATGGCCAACCCATCTCTCTTTAACCCCTCTCCCTTCCCAAAAAGAGAAAGGAGAGAGAATAAGGGAGAGACTTATGGGTTGAAAACTAAATCATAATGAAATATTAATCATAAGAAAAAAATATAATAATATCAATAAGAAAATAATGAAATATATACAATATATACAAACCAGTATGGAGCTCCCAGAATGACAGTCATGCACTGGGAAAGTCCCAGACTGGACTCACCAACAAACGGGAACTGGATTCCACAACTGGATTCAGAAACACACGGATCAGGATCAAAGGCAGATGAACAGAGAGTCCTCCTCAGATGCCGGCCACTGAAGAAAGAGCCTGACCCTTTTGATCCCTCAGTTTCTATACTGAGCATGGTGCAGGTGGGATGGGTTGGTTCTGGGTGACCTCTCCTGTCTGCTCCTCCACTGGTGTGACCCCTCTGTGCTCTTCTGCCTCTGGCCCTCAATGGAGCATATAAGAAGGTGAGCTGACCTCGGTCATTACAGCAATCAGTATAAGCAAGGGCCTCTCTTCATTAGCATTCCTTGGTATAAACTATAAGCAACAAACATCATTCTGGAAGCATATATTGTCTGAAAAAAAAATGCCATTAATTTCAGAGGGTGCAGTCAGTTTGAAGAGATTAACTGGAAAGTAAAATTACTACAAAAAAATAGGTCCTCTTCTACCTCAGATCAGGCCAGGTCTCCACACCTCTCTCCCCTGTCCCCAGGAACGCTCTCTTGACTATTTTAGCTTCAAGATTCTCAGCTTTTCTCCCCTTAAACCACTGAAATTGTAGCAACACATGCTTTTGATACAACTAGGAAAGAAATAAAAACGTTCCACTGGGAAAGCCAAAACATTTTCTGTTTCTAAAGAAACTGACTGCCCATCCCAGGCTGGCTACTTCTGAGGTGCTGGGCAGGGAGACTGGGGTCACACGCTGGGAACAGGAACAGCCTTCAGAAACGGCACCCTGGCTTACAAAAAAAAAAAAAAAAAAAAAAAAAAATGATTTTAGAAAAGCACTTTTCACTTTTGATCCCATTCTTTTAATTTTTCTTGTCTTGGTACAATCAAGACAGGCTTGTTTTTCGTCAGGCCGTTTCCAGTCTTTGCAGTAGGCCCCAGAATTGCAAATGGGTTCCAGCTGCTTGTGAACAAGGGTGACCATCCTAGTGCACATACCTAATTTCCACATTTTTCCACATTTTCTCCACATGTTTTCCCCACATTTCTCCTCTTTTTTTTTTTCCCACATTTTTCCTCATTATTTTCCAGTCTACATCTTCTTCCTCCTTGCCCAAAGTGCCTCCAAGGCAAGACACAGCCACAGTGAGATTTCCTGCTGGGTCAGAACACAAGCTGAGGCCGCGCTGTTTTCCTCAGACCTTCTTCACCCCATCCCTGCTCCTTCCAGACGCCATCAGACCTGGGACGAACCCATCGCTGCCTCCCCTGCGGAGGAGAGGTCTCCATCGCTGAGCCCAGGGGATGGTTCGACACTGACTGCTCCCCACACACGGGGCTGAAGAACTGGCCACCACAGCAACAACACCGTTATGTTTCATCACAAACCTGTGGCTTCCCAGTACTTGTTTGAATTTTCTGAGGGATAACCTGACAGCAAGGCCTGCCCCAGGAATCCGATTACTTTGGGCACAGGGCTGGAGCTCCCTGAGGTAAATTGGGGCTGACATGGCCGCTTCTCCCCTCAGGACAGCGTGGCACAGACAGTGATGCTGCCATAGCCATCCCCAGGACATTAACGGCTGCTGCAGCATGATATGGGACTATTTGCAACGACAGAAGATGGGAAAAAAAAATATAAAAATTAGACATACCAGTTAAGACATTGTTTATTTATAGCTCAGCCTTTCAAATTTCCTGACTGTATTAGAGATTATTCATGGCTCATGCCTCTAAAGAAGTCAGAGTTGTTCCCTTTCTCTTCTCAAGCTTAAACAATATTTGATAAGTTTGTTCTGTTCCTCCTTCTAGATTGCCTTGACTTTCTGAGATGTCATCTTCTGGCCCTCCTCATTTGCTCTAGGGATTGCTCTCCACCTCCACCCCCTCTCCCCTGGATCCTACTAAGGCTTTTGAGGTTTTGGCTCATTTTTATTTTTCCCCTGGTTCCTGCTGTGGCCTTGGTCTGTTTTGTTTGTTTTTTTTTTAACTTCCCCCCACCCTCCTCACCCTGTGCATGATCTTATTCACTCACACACCAGTCTATGCCGTGCCAATGAGAAATGTACTTTTCCATCCCTGACTCCCCTACAGCCAAGGCCATCTCTCAGCCTCCCTTCCTGACATCTCTTGGCTGGGCATCTCATCATCAAGTATAACTCAACAGAGTTGCAATGGACCTTTTTGATCTTTCCTAACAAACCCCCTCACCTACCCAGCCTCTATCACTTCTGAACAAACTTCCACCCTCCCTGTTGCTCAGGCTTATGACCTCTTCCCGTCCCCCCATCCTTCACATCTTCATTCTTCTTATAACACCACTGGGCAGACCATCAGCTGGTGTACCTCAGTGTAATTCCACTAACTCCAATGGCATTATACCAATTTACAAGAGATGAGTTTCTGTCCTGGTGCTTCTAAAAGCAAATATGTTCTATTAGACAAGTAAAAACCTTCAGCCAGGTCCCTCAATATCTCCTATATTTATTACTGTGATCTCTTGTCCTCTGGTCTCCCAACAGCTACTCTCTTTTCAACACAAGTAACCTCCTGAAATCCTTACCTGGCCCTTAGTTCTCCACTGCTCACAACCCAAAAGTTTCCCTTCTACTTTGAAGCCTCCTGTACCTTGCCCACCCTCCATTCCTCAGCCATGCTCAGCTTCTTATGCCTTCTGAATATGCCCGATGTAATTTAGTGTGCTGACAGTATTTAATTAGCAGTAAGAAATTATGCAATAATTCAGAAGTTCATTTGATGCTAAAAAAAAAAAAAAAAAAAAAGTTGCCATGGAAGTTCAACGCTCAATGTCAGGTTAGGACATGATTAAAAAGCACCTATTTAATAGAACGTGGGCACACACCTGCAAACTTATGTACTTAATCACCACGATTGCATGAAGCGTTAGGTGTTTGTTGTGCCATCCTAATACCGAGCACTGTGCTAGCCCAGGGAAGGCACCAGAAAGTTTCATAACCGTGTCAATATCAGCATATATCCCTGCCTGAACCAAACACTCTGCAATGTAAAATGACACAAACGATACCACAATAACACCTTGTGTCTTCACACTCTCTAGACCACAACGTTAAGTCTTGTAATGGCTGGAGATTAGTGGCTCCAACCTAACCGTCCCTGCTATCTTTGTATAGATGTTTCCATTTTGTAAAAAAAAAAACCAACCAAACCAAACCCATGCACGTTTTGTACACTTTACTGTCTACTGGAAAAAGATAAAAGCTCTTTCCAAAATGCAGAAGTGCAGCTGCATTTTGGGTTTTCCACACCTGGTCTAGTTGGAGGTGTCCCTGTGACTGCAGGGGGGTCTGACTAGATGACCTTTGAAGGTCCCTTCTGGCCCAGATGATTCTATGATTCTATGTGAGAGTAAGGGGGCAAAATCAGGCCCTTCACAAGAGTCGTGAGGAGTTCACCATATGCACAATGCCCGAATAATAAAATGTTAATGATGTGAAAGTATATTAGTGAATTATTAAAATTTCACTCCTCTCTGCAAAGCACAGAGTGAGAAAAACTCAGTAAAGATAATGATAAAAATAGGATCAAAACATTTGGATCGCTTTTCCACCTCCAACAGAAAAAAAAAAAAGCTTTACAAAATCTGGTGTTAAAATTAACATATTAATTGGGTAGCTTCTACAAACGATCTACTGTAAAACCCAGATCAAAACAAGTGGGAGTTGGGGGTAGAATGGGTTTTAATCCAGTTAAATCTGGATGGGTCAGACCTTCAGCCTCTTCCCATCTCTAATAACCTCTCTTAACCCCTCCTAAAGCCTCTGCTCCTTCCCACAGCAAGCCTGGCCAGCAATTAAATTGGCAGCGAGAAGATCTTAGCGAGGGGAGTAGCAGCGAGCGCGGCTCCGCAAGGACAGGCCAGGCTGGGGAGTTCACATCTGCCGGCTGTGCCAAAAGCCAGCTTTATCTGAGGAGGAGGCTGGCCTTTCTACAAAGCCCGAGAAGAAAAAGAAAAGAAACAACAAAAAGCTGCTCTGTACTGGGGAGCCATGGGGCTGGAGCTGCCAAGGGATGGAGATGGGAGGAGAGTCACAGGAGACAGGAGGCCGCTGGTGGGTTCAGCAGGGCGGGCGCAGGTGTCTTGCAAAGAACGACACTAAAAAGAGCAACAGCTTTGCCATACGGAATTAAGAAGCAATTTCCAATGAAGCTGCCTCTCTGCAAAACACTTTCCAGACTCAAACTTGGATTGCCTGGTACGTAAAGCCCCGTCTGTTAGGAAATCTGGGATGTTTTCCTTAGAACAAAAATAAGTATCCGCATCACAAGCAGGCTTTATCAGCAAATAGATGGCAGGTAAGTGTCCTGCAATCAGGGTCACACAGAATCATGATATGGGGTCCCACCAGGGAACCTCACACTCGGCCTCAGCAAACACCCCCACTACAACCCCACATGCGGGAAGCGGGCAGAGGGAGACACCAGTGTGGGCCAAAACCACCTCTCTCCTTAAGTAAAACCTTTTTTTTATTTGGGTTTAATCTATTGTCAGTAAAAGGTAAAAAAACCCCACTGTTGGAAACTTTATTATATTGGCTATCATTGATGTAAATTTCTGATAATGCTGGAAAAAAAACTATAATATCAAACAGCCAGGCAGATCTTTCCATTCAGTGACACCTACCAACCCTGACCACAGGTGACAGCCCTGCCATCTGTCTGTCTGTCTGTCCCACTGTCAGTGCCTGAGACACTGAGGAAGACCATCTCTAGCAAAGAGACTCATACTACAAAGAAATAAAAGAGTGACAAAATATTGCCCAGCACAACAGGCAGATATTTCACCTCCAGCAGACCGAGCCCGTCCAATTTCCTCAGACGTTATGGGACAGATGGGCTTTAGGAGAAGTTTGGAAAGAGTGTAAGGTGTTACTTCTGTCCCTCAGTCAGAGGGAAAAACTGCCTGCCAGCAAGCAGGTGGCCACCAGCACCTGGGCTAACAGGAGGATGGTCCTACACAACTGAAACCACCTGGAAGTGGCGAGGTTTTAGCCATTCCCCAGACCCCTCTCACCAGCCAGCTCCAGAGGGGGGCTATCCCACCACTTTACACCCATCCCTGAGGGGGGACAACTGGGAAAACGAGGATGCAGGGAGCCTCACTCCTTCGTGGGCTACGCAGGCAGCCAAGGTGCACACCTTCAGCCCGACAACCAGCTTCAGCCCACATCAGGCAGAAGTGCCAGGATTGCTAAAGGCACCTAAAGCATTACCGTGGAGTTTGAGCTGTCCTGGTGCTTGGCAACTGAACTCCGAGCACCTTAAATGGAGTAGGATTTCCAAAGCCCAGGAGGGAATCGCTTCCCAAAAACTGCCTTGCCTTCCACAGCTTCAAGCTGGTTTCCCAGAACCAGCTGATAGCTTTGAAAAAACACAGCTGTAATTTTTACATTTAAATGAAATGCTGTTCTGTTGGAATCTTTTTTTTTTTTTTTTCCCCTCATTATTCTTGTTACCGTTTTATTTCGTCTTGGCCACGAGAGCAGCTAACAAGCCAAACGTGGTTTCATTAGAAATATTTCAAAACTGTGGCCAAGGTCGGGCTGCACCGAGTTACGTCTGGAGTCACGAACTGGTAAATTCCAGCATCAGCCAGGACTGTCCTGCTCCAGCCCAGCTGAGGCTCCTGAACAGCCCCGGCAGCCCCCTCTGCCAGGAACTCCTGCTAACACCAACGTATCTCCCACGCCAGAATTCACCACTTGAAGCCACTCAGGAGGCCAGGCAGCTCCTCACAAGTTTATGTAACTTTTCCACATTTGCTCCTCAAACCCCCCCCCAAGAGAGTTGAGCTTAACGCCACGAGTACTCCCGGTTTGAGCCAAATTTGGAGAAATAAACATTATTCCCCTGAGCCTCCCTGCTTACCAGAACACAACCACCTAAAACCCAGCCTTCACCTTCCATCTGGACCTTTGTCCAAAGCGGTGTCTAATCTTACAAGCCTTCAACCGGGCATCCTGGCCACGCCAGGCCAGACTGGGACCAGTAAACAATTTCCTGGTTCTGGAACTGCTGCTTTTCTTCTCACCCCCGACCCCACACCCCAAATACACACCTGCCGTATCAGCACATTAGCACCAGTGAGCAGGGGACAGGCAGACACACTTTCAAGGTTTTAATCCATTAGCGATTGCTAATTAAGGGGCAATTAATTTGCCTTGCAACTTTGGGCTGTCCACGTGAAATGTTATGTTTCAGCTTTCTATGCTCATAAAACTTCTGTCGATATTAAAAAATGAATTTCTCTAAAGTGATTTATGATCCATGATGAAAGGCAGTTCAGAAGTGTAAGGACTGCTCCGATTAGTAAAATAACTGGTGCATTTTTTGATCTTTCAGTCTAAGAGGGGGGAGAAGAAATAAAAAAGCCCATCTGAGTACCATTAACGAGGCTCAAAAGGTATAGATTGCAAATTGGATACTTTTGAAAGCGTGGCCCAGAGAGGTCAGTGGAGTGTTTTGGGGTTTTTTTTAATAACAGCAAAAAATGGGAGGACAACACACAAGCATTTAACTTCTTGCATTTCCCTTGGGAATGCCTGACATCATAAAACTTTTACCAACTAAAACCATTAGAAAAAAAAAGAACGGAGTAGCACATACACGGAGGAGGATGAAGGGTAAATCTAGAAAATACCTAATCCAGCTCATTTCCTTCACTGCATACAAACAAGTAACTGACACACTTCCTGCCGGCAAACCTTCCTGCAGATAAGGGTGCTCCCAACAACAGGAAATTCCCCTCTAGAAGCAAGCACACTTTCGCTACCAAGCCAAACTTTCTCCATTTGGGCTCCACAGCAATTAAAAGCAGCACCTGGCTAATGAGAGGTGAGCTGGGTTAAACACGCAACTGCCCAGATCCCTGAGCTTTCCTGCCCCCAGCAGAAGGGGGGTCCCAGCTCCCGCACCCCAGTGCCCTCCCAGTGGGTGCCCCTGGAGCAAAAGCAGGTGCCCATCCCTTTCAGTTTTAAAAACCAGAGCTTTTAAAGCCAAGCCTTGGGGTTTTGGGATGGGAAAATCCAAAGGTGTGATGGGAAGGGTGCTCAGCACCTTGGCAGGATTTACCTCCTGATCCATGAGACCCGCTCCATTTTTCTTAAGAAATAGTAATAACACAACAAGTGAAATATGCAAGCAGTGAGGCAAGAGAGGTCAAACTGGCCATTTAAGGTTTCAAAGCAATGATTTATACAGTGG
This sequence comes from Scolopax mira, assembly GCA_004320125.1. Taxonomy (NCBI): domain Eukaryota; kingdom Metazoa; phylum Chordata; class Aves; order Charadriiformes; family Scolopacidae; genus Scolopax; species Scolopax mira. The sequence continues at coordinate 35,729 of BJBW01010188.1, forward strand.
GTGAAGCACTCAAGTTGCTTTTCCTCGGCTTGGTCAGTGCAAAATGAAGATTAAAGGGAGCCACAAAATGAAACATTTCGGAGAAAACGCAGTGAATACTCAAAAGACATCCCTCCATCACAAACATCCCAAATCGACGGCTGCTGCCCAAGAAAATAAGCAAAAGCACTAAAATCTTTCTCATGAGTTTGCCGTGAAATACTTCTGCTCCAAAAGCAAAATAGCTCTCTCTTTCACACACAATAAACTTTCAATAGTCCAGCAAAGTAAAACTTCAATTTACCACAATAATAGTCTGGTTTTCTCATGCTGCATTCATCAGTAATGAAGTATATTTTATTCTTGTATCTCTGCTTTTCTCCTCAAATAACATGCTATAAAGAGATTTTTTTTTTATTAAAAGCAATTGCACAGGGTTTCCCCGTAGCCATTTGCCTCCTTTTTTTCCCTGTTTCTCTTCACAGGTGAGGCAGAGTTGTGAAACGGCCTTAATATTCAAGTCCACATCATTACATTTTAATATAACTTTGAATCGAGGAGGAACAGAGGGAGATCTAATCAACCCCAGCTTTCTCTCCCAGCTCCGTAGCTTCCCACGAGAAGAAACGTGACCTGGTCATTTGATTAAAAAAAAAAAGGGGGGGGGGGGGGGGGGGGGGAGTAATTCCTTACTACTGTATTTTTTAAAAAAACACTTAATCATTCTGCTTTGAGCCTTTTTCCTGAGGCCGCCCAGCAGCAGCCTCCCCCCGGGGCTGGGGCAGGAGCCCACCGTACCCCCATCCGGAGGGTGCCGGGCAGGTGGGCTGCGTCCCCCCAAACTCCTCCTGGGGTGGAAAGCGTGGGAGAAGGTGCGGAGAGGAAAGCGGGGAGGCGGCGGCGAGGGGGGGTTTTTTTGGAAAATGACCTTGATTTGACAGGCACGTTCTCAGGTTTCAACAGATGCTGCGGGAAAGGCACCAGCAGCCGAGGGGCTCTGCAGGCATTGCTGATGATATGCAGACTTTTTTTTTTCCCCTTCTCTTTTTCTTTCTTTTTTTTTTTTTTTTTTTTTTTAAATAAATGGGGGGGGGGGGGTAGTCTTCTCAGTTTCCATGACAACAGTGTCTCCACTTGTCTGTTATTAGATACCATCCGCTTCCTGTGTCTAAATTTTTAAACCAATCAGAAAAGTGTTTATAGATTTTACAGCTCCTGGGACAGTCCCTCTCCTCCAGGAGAGCCACTTTAATGACACGTAACGCTCCGGCAGCCGGGGCTCCCAGGCCTTATATTTTGGGTTGCCAAATGATCACCGTTGCTGCTGTTTACCCGCCGATCCGTGGGTTCGCCGCCCGATTTACCGCCCCCGAAACAGACGTTGGTGGGTTGGGGTTTTTGATTTAACGCCCCGCAAACTCCTTCTCGCGGTTTGCTCGGTTCCGTTTCTGATTCACCCCCGTGAAGCGGCACCAGCCCTCCCCGGCGTGGAAAAACCACGGGCTGGGAAGATGCCGTTATCCCACCGGGGTCGGGGTCTGCTCTGACGTAGAGGGTCTCCCAGCAAACCAGCACCTGCCGCAATTAAAGTTTGGGCGAACTGGGCCGTGCGAACGGTCACGCCGCGGCCCCGCACAAACACGGGCGCGTTCTCGACGGGATAAATCCTAACTGAGCGCAGCACAGCCGGCAGGGTGATGAGGGAAGCCTCCTCCGGCGTGCGGGGACACCCGCGGAGGCGGCGAGGGAATGAATTCACCCCTAACTCCCGGCAAGTTGGGAGCGGGGCACACACAGCCAGTGCGGGGCAGCTGCCGCGGGAACCAGCGAAGCCCTTTTCCGGCGGCTCCGAGAGCGCAGCCCCAGCGGGGGATGCCCTTCGGGCGTGCGGGCAGACACAGACGGAGCCCGGGAAGCACCGAGCGCCTTCTCCCCGGGCCGGGCTCTAACAGCCGCCGGCACAACCCGGGGGGGCGAGTGCACCGGCCGGGGCTGCAGCCACCGCCGCCTCCTCCCTCCCGCTCGCCCCCGCGGAGCCGGCGCTGTCGGGGCACAACCCGCCCGGGATGCGGCCCGGCGGTCTCCCCGCACGCCTCCCCCCGTTGGCCCCGCGTCGTCCTTCCCCGCCGCCACCGCCCTCCGCCTCCCCAGCGCGGCGGGACGGGGGCGGGCAACGCGGGGCAGCCCCGACTCACTCCCCCCGCCGGGGCCCAGCAGCCCCAAAAGTTTGGCCGGGGCTCCCCGCCCGGGGAGGGACGAGGCATATCCCCCCCCTCCCGCCTTCCCCGCGCCCGATGACACCGCGAAACGCCGCCGCCGTTACCTCCTGGCCGCGGCCCCTGGCTCCCGCCGCCGCGGGGGTGGGTGCTCCCCGCGGCCGGCCCCGCTCCGCGCCCCGCGGCGGGAGGCAGCCGCAGCCCGGCCCCCCCACCCCCCGCCCGCCCCGCCCCGCCCCGCCCCGCCGCCGGGCCCTAGCGCCGCCCGCCCGCCCCGCCCCCCCGCGGCTGGCGGCGCCTTCCCGGGCCGGGCCTCCCCCGACCCCAGGAAGCCCCGGGGTGCTGCTCCCCGGGGGGAGCGTGTTTTCCCGCGGGGGCGTGGGGCCGCGGCTGCCCTGGGGCTGGGGGGGAAGGCGGCGGGTGAGGCGAAGGGTCCCACGCTTTGCTTTCCCCTTCCCCGCTGTCCCGCCGGGGCGCCCCCTTCCCGCCCCCTCCTGGGTGCGGTGAACGCCCGCACGCCTTGGCCATCGCGTTGCCGCCGTGAACGACCTTGGTGTCACTGGGGCCGGACTCCAACCTGTGGAAGGCTGAGACGCGGAGGAGTAAAGCTGTGATTTTTGTTACTATCTTACCCGCCGGGAGCTCCAGCCGAGGCCTGGAGCCTCCTCGTACCCAATTCTTCACAGCTGAAAACAGGGAACCCCCCTTCCCCCCCCCCCCCCCCCCCCCCCCATGCTGGGAGAGCTTCCAGAACCACGGGTGCATCCTTCCTCCTCCTCCTCCTCCTCCTCTTCGCTCCTCTACCCCTTGACAGCCCCCAGCCCAGGCTGCGTCCTCCCGCTGCCTCTCCTGCCCTGCTCCCATGAAAGCAGGGGAGAAGGAGCTTGGGGATGAACTGGGACCCCTCCGTGAGTCCAAATGTTGGCAGGGTCTCCGGGGGAGCTGGTGCCATCAGGAACCCTCAGGCCTCTAAAGGGCATTTAATTATTCAGTGTAAATTTACCTTTCTCCAGCCCTATAGAGTGACAAGTGGAGGTTGGTGCGATTGCTGTAGTGATTACAGAAGCAGCCCAGCTTCATCCCTTTACATTTATTTTGCCATAACGTGGCGTGACTGGTTTGGGATGGGATGAGATTATTTTTTTTTCCCAAGGGATAGATCCTTTCCTTGATGCTAAGCCCGGGCAGAGGGTGGAATGAGAGCTGTGTCCTGCCAACCCTTCCCCCTGCTCCACCACTCAACGGTACGGGGCTCCTGACCCCAGACCCAAGGCACTTTGGTGTGGGGGTGACACAAAGAAACCCAGATTCTGCACCCGCAGAATATTGCAACTTTCAGAGGTCAACGATGCACAAAAAGTAGCAACTCTGAATCTTCATTATAAGATTGTGGGGGGAAAAAAGGAATGTTTGTCCATAGCTGTATCAAATACAGCCTCGCTGGCGGAAGGGAATGAAAACGCTGTGTCTCTGCCCTTTTTTCATGCTGTCTCAGGATGGATTTTGAAAAGCCAGCATGGGTTGAAGTAGCTCGGTCCTTTCGTTCATAAAAATTGCTGGCATGAAACATCTCCCTGCCCCCCCCTTGGTCCTAGCTGTGTCCCCAGGCGCTGCTGGGCTGCGCAGGTGGCCAAACCCTCCCTGACACTCGCCTCGTCGGTGGATGGACGGGTCCAACTTATTCCAAAGTGAATATAAGAAAACCCTGGGGTTCTCTGTGTAAAGTTACAGTTTTCCTTTTAGAGGTGGTTTTGGTGACATTCCCATCCCCTTGTTCTGCTCCGTGGAAAGTTTTCTACTGACTGCTCTGCAACACGCCCCGGGCTGCAGCAGGAGGGCTCAGCCCTGCTCACTGAACACGGAAACAAAAATGGAAAGGTGCAGACTAAACCCAACCCTGGGATCCTTTTCCAGGCTTTTTCCCAGTTGAGAGGGGTACCTGTTGGCACGGGGGCTACTGGAGTTGCTCTTGAAGTAGAACCACCTGATTTAGTTTTGATGAAGGCACCCCAAGAATAGCCAAGCATTTGGGCTCAGTTATTGATGGGGTTAGAGGTGGGGACCCCGGGCACCACGGTAATAACAAGAAATCTGTTAATTGTTTTTAAAAATATGATATGAATATCTGCTTGCAACATCGCCAGATGTGGAAATCCCACAGATGCCGACAGGAGTCTCCACGAAGAGCAAAAAATCCCAGCCCCATTCAAGGAAACTCCAAATGGCATAATCACGGTCAACGCTGCAGGTGCCCATTACCCTTTGCGGGGCGTCTCCACACCAACGTTATGAGGAGGGCATTTTTTCCTGTGCTTACCCTTTAACTCTGAGCCAGGTCATTTTCCTAATGAAATCTGTAGTGCTTTTTTTGGTCCTTTGATCGGGCCATCTGAATGACTCTGTGCCTGTATCTGCACTAACCACAGCAGGTTCAAACCTCAGCCCAAGTTCCTGCAAAATTTAGCCACAAGTACGTGCATTTCCCTCCTTCTGTTGTTTGCTCCCAGTGATGCAAGCTTCATTATTCTTTCATCTCTTCCTCCTTCCTCCCACTCATGTATTTGAGACTTTCTTACATGCTTTGTAGCTGCACTTCCCACCTCCTCTTCATTTAGATCCTTCCTAAAGAAAAGAGTGTTTTAGAAGACCCACATTTGCAAGGGAAAAATCTTAATAGTGGAAACTTTCCCAGAGATGCATTTTTCCTACATCTCCAAGTGCATCTTGTCTTTCCGTATCAGCCTTAGCACTGTTAACTCTCCCATGCAGAGGGCTGCTTTGTTATCTGTGTCTGCTGGATGAAAAGAATGGAGATGAAATTCTTACCTCTCTCCAAATGGGGGAAAATTTATGATTTATGCTGTAGAACGTTTTCCCATGTCCACGTCAGTCCATTTTGTCTAATGCTCCTTCAAGTTTTTCATTCATCCTTCTTTTCTTGGAGAGTCTGTAATTCCAGGCTCTCCAGCTGGCAGCTCCTGGGTTATTTCTGGCCTCTTGGCCCAAGAGCTCACAGCCCTCAGAGCAGCCCTGGGGCACAGGCTTCTTCTGCCTCAAGAAAAAATGTCCCTGCCGCCTCCTCCCAAGCGGTGCTTGCTCTGGGGACAGGCAGATGAGAGGAATTTTGCCACAGGGATCCCTCTCGGGAACGGCTCCGGTTCCACAGGGGAGGCAGATCCAAAGGAGCTTGATTCCCTCTACAAAGCAGCTGTAGGTCCTGCTATCGAAGCCCTGGGTCTCTTCAAGGACTTGCTGGGGCACCCTGTGATTGTTTACCAAGGAGCAGCAGTAGCTGTGCCCTTTGTTTCTTGAACATGTTTAGTCTCTTCATTTGAACACAAAGATAAAAATGCCAGTGCTTTAATCCAGATCACATGCTTTCAAGGCCGGGAACACGTCAGTGACTTTTTTTTCTACTTACCCATTTGCCATTTGTATCTGACACTGCAAAGCCAGAACACAAATAAAAAAAAAAAATTCCTATAAATATCCAGATATGCTTAATATACCCGGTGCCTCAGTGTTTTCTGTGTCTGACTTGACTTATACTTAAAATTTTCATAGGCCAAGTGCTCACCTGTGCAATTCCAGGCCAATTTACTTTTGGCTCTCAGGTGTCACAGCCCAGACCCTGTACCAAACCCCTCCTGCCTCCACTGCTGTGCACCCGGCTGCTCCACCACGTGAGGCTGAGTCCCAGATGAAGCAGTGAAATACAGGGGGATTACAGAAATGACATTCCCTCTTTCATGCTTATGAATCAAGTCCCACTCGCACTCCCCATGGACAGCCAGGCAGGCCTTTTATGGTCACATTGGGGTACTTAATTATGCACATATATGTGTTCTTGTACTACTTTAATAACAGCGTAAGAGTCGCTTGAGCAATAGATTTGATTTTATGAACCAAAAGGATAAAACTCAGGTTCTCTGGTGGACAATGAAACTGGATTTTTTCCACTCTTCATTATTTTATGTTTGTTAATAACAGCCTTAAACTTTGAATTATCCTGCAAGTGTTAGGGCTCATTAACTTTGTTTCGGCTTGTACTTTGTGTTAATGGGACCGTTTTTTGTAACAAATATTAATCACTTGAATGCTAAGGCTTAAATGTTTAATAAAAGTCATTAGTAGAATTACGTGTGAGGACTTTTAAGAAAGATGATGGTGTTGTTATGGTTACTGCTGTATCTCTGTCTGTCAGTGGTCTTTCTGACTTACCCTCTGCTTATGTCAGGCCTTGAGCTTTTACCTCTCCGTGGATGGGATAATCTGCTTCTCACACACAGGAAGCTCCAGCCTCCACACCCAGTGTATTCTCCAAGCACACACATGTATGTGAGAACAGAGACCTCCAGCCTTCCTGCATGACCCAAACCATGATTTTAAAACAGAAGAGCCATTAAACTGTTGAAATAAAGCATGTTGGTTAAAAAGTATTTCACATCCACTTTATCTTGTAGTCTTGCCAACTTCTACTAAATTAAACATCTACAGATCTGAGCACTTTTGACCCCTTTTGGAGTCTTGCTTTCAAAACCCTCTGTTTAAGTGGTCCTCTCTAAATCCTCTGGGGTCTTTCATGTCTTGCTTTCCAGGCGCCCACATTCCTCCCAGGGAAATCTCTCCAGTGAGCCTAGCAGGGCCCCAGCCAACACATCACAGTGAAGGGCGCTTGCTTTGTTTCCCAAGTGTTCCCTCAAAAATGTATGCCTGGATCCATCTTCCCTCTCCTGGGTACACGTCTTGACAATCCAGCTATTGAAGTAGCTCAATGTATGCACACAGTAAACATGTCAACACATCACATTCATAAATTATTACAGGCAATGCCAATTCTGCCACAAAGATTTTTCGACTTGAAGCTGTAGAAGAGGATCCTCAGTGGCAGAAATGCTGAAAGACTGAAAGCAAAAAATAAGGTTATCTGTTAACCTCATGCAACTAGGATCCAAGGGAGCATATGCTTTATTGCCAGTGGAAAAAACACTGATGACTATTCAGAGGCAAGCTTTAGAATAACGTAAAACTACCAGAAAATATTTATGAAGCTGTTCTGGAGCTGCCAAACTTAGTTCTGCCTTTCCGTCTGAGGGGATCATTGGGAAGCACGGTAGCCTGTGATGTTTCATAAAACCAGTTTTACATTTCTTTTCAATTCTTTGATTAAACATCCTGGAATTCACACAGTAGTTACAGGTGTTACTTTGTTTGCAGCCATACCAGTAAGATTCATTTTTTTCTGGCTGTTCTAGGTCTAGCCTGAGGCAAAGGGATGCTCACTCTGCCTCCTCATTCACATCAGCATCTGCTCCCCAGGCCTTTTCCCTCTCTGTTTCGTTCTCCCATTTCTTCGTGTCCTTCTCAGGCTGCCCTTGTGAGATGCCCTCCCACCATGAGACTGAGCGCTGGCAGATGCGCTTCCTGCATCATCACATTTAGGAGGTTTAAGGATTTTGGTCCCTGGTGTAGCTCTGTTTCCCCTCCGAAGTGACACCCTTGAACCACCATCATACTCTGTGTGACAGCACAGTAAAAGGTTCAGGTCACTTTTCCAGGCAGCTCGAGCAAATCTACTTTATTTATCATAGAAATGGATTAAAAATGCAGAGGATCCCCATTCACTGTGGGTGAGGAGCAGCCAGAAAGTGCTGTGACTCTGCTGCAAGTGGCTTCTGAAACTGCCCCAACAGACCTCACGGAGCTCTTTGTCAGTTCAGCAAATCCAGCTGCCCCATGCCCAAATCCCCTGCAGAGGCTTTGGGCTGCCGTGATGCTTCAGATCTGGCTAGAACAGCACATGCATGAAGTCAAAAGAGTGGAAATCAGACCATTAATCTCTTAATCTCCGTTAGTTTGGGTTTTGTCAAAATTTGGGGCTGCACCTGGCATGACGGCTGTGCCTGGCAGCTTCCCGAGGCTTGGCTTGGGTGGGTGATGGCACTTGTAGCTCGAGTGGTGCCCAGAGCTGTGGAGAAACAGCTCTGGGTCTGTGCTGGTGTTGGGTTAACTTGCTGTGCATCGGTGAGGCCAAGCATTCCTCCTGCAAGCCCACATTTTGAAATTCCTCTGTAACTTCATCTGCTGTTGCATCCCCCAGTTGTGTAGATCTGGCTCCTTCCAGCAATGTTTTTCACAAGGCTCCTGCTAGATACAGAGACACCGGCCTTCACCAGGGCACTCACCAATCAGCCATTTTAATTACACAAGATATTTTTTTCCCAGCATCTTAGTTATTTCGTTGTCTTTCAAGTTCTGAGATGAATGGCATCTGATCCATTGAGTCCCATCCTTTTTTTATTTTTTCCTGCTTCTGATACTGTCTTCTTTCCTATGTGTAAAAGGTAAATGAACAGAGAGAGATTTTTACTACCATCCTATTAGTCCAATGTTCTTAGGCATTTAAAAAAACCCTGTATGAAAATGAAGGCAGTGAAACTTCACAGGGGTTAGCCCCCATAGCAGATACAAGGGGTGAGACTGGAGTGTTGTACCGAGAGGACAAGAGTCTTTTGGCTGTTCTGCCTTGAGAGGGATGGAGAACCCTGGGCAGAGATTTCCTCATAACCTCCCTCTCTCTCTCACTTGCCAAAGTTTGTGCTCTATTCTATGAATCTCACCTGGACTGATTATTCTTCACATGGCTTTGCTGGATCACATTGAATTGTTTGTATATTTGGCTTAATTTAACATGAGCTTTACTGAGAGAGTGTTTCCTTCTGCACAGAGAGAACTTTCTGCTTCCATTAGGCACAACCACTGTATTATTCTGTGGCCGCCTCCTTGTCTCTGAGAAAATCAAACCTCCACGTTTTATTGGGATGAATCAAAGACAGTGACCAGGTTATCTTGTAAACCAGCTTTATGCACATCTCAGTTGCACATGGAATCCTGATACATCTGGGAGCCGAGTCCTCAGTGGGCACTGCAGCAAGGGAGTCAGCTGTTCCCCAGCTGAATGCGATGTGACACACTGCCTGGATCCCGGGCACCTCAGTAGCACTCTCCTTGCAGCGTTCCCAAAGCCCTTTACAAAGCCAGCTGAACAGCCTTCTTCCCAGTTTGCAGGTGGAAAATGGAAAACACAAGCAAATCCCTACGAAAGGGTCTCATACCTCAGTCAAGAGAAGACCCAGGTCTATGAAATGCTTTGAGGCACAATTAAATACAATTGCTGTTTGGTCATAAACAGCCACAGGCTGCTGTGTCTGCTCAGAGTGGAAACGCAGAAATCCCTGTGTGTCCTTGTTTGGCTGGCAGCAGGAGGAGTAGGACGTGCCAAGATGACAAAGCGCTGTTTTCTGGCCCATTTCGGCCACTCTGGGTATATCCAGCCACGCGGAACCGATAAGGGCTCTGAAGCTATCTGGCTGATTTGTACAGAGCACGGAGCAAGTTGTCATTTAGCCTCTTTCAGATAACTGATGTGGCCACTGGTTTTCATTACTGAGTGACCATCAAGATAAAGAGAGATTTATTGCTTTTAAGGCGATGAGGCGAGTGACACTTTCTTACGTGCCAAAGCAGACATGGATGGTTCATTCAGTAACACCTGGGTTTTTATTAAGGGGCAGGACTGAAAGGGAGCCAGAGATCTGAACTGCTACCTGTTTTAAGAGACAGCATGTCTGGAGGCAGGAGCATCACAGCTTCCATCTTTCTCTATGGTGGGTCAGCTTGGAACATGAAGGCCATTTCTTTCTCTGGTCTTCCATTAACTTGTATCTGGAATGGTGTCACCAAGGCCA